>JAZHYW010060937.1:0-62872 GCA_037355805.1 Ixodes ricinus
GGGGTCCTGCAATGGCTTTTTTACTGATTTTTAATTTGCACCAAACCTGAGCGCACTGAACGTAGTAACTTAACGACGCTTTTCTTTTCTCGAATTTCGCTTTATTTTAAAAGTTATAGGCAAATTAAAATTACAAAAACAAGCAAAAAATAACCTCCTTCATGACGTCCTTGGTTGCTTGAGTGGCCGTGAACTAGCCGAGGGGTAGTGAGCTGAGCGAGCGCTCACGGCTGCCGTACTCCGTGTCGACGGCGCGAGAGGGCGCGACTAAAGCGTGTTCTGGATAGGCTGTATGTAGCGGGCAGCTAGAGCGGCTCTCATTGCATTTGCTGCGCGATTAAACACAAATTCGGCATGACACTTCATTGGCCACAAACGACAGCAAACACGGGGTAAAGATCAGTTCAGAATGGGAGCCACTTCGCGCTGCCATACCGCGAAACGGCCAAACCGCCAGACAAAGCTGCTCACCGAAGGCCTTGGGAACGCTCAGAGCCGGTCGGGTCCTTCGGTCCCTACGGCCGCAGCGCCGCCGCGTACATCCGGGACCTTTCCGTGTCGGCGCGAGATCCCACTACTCCTTTCTAGTATGCGCCGCCTTTTCCACCGCTTGGTGGCGGGTATGTCGACGGATCATTTCTTGTTTCCGTACTTTATAAACTGCATTTGTTTCTTTTCAGATCTAAAATACTGTACAAAAACTACTTTTATAAATAATTGAAACGATTCGCGCCACTTATATTTTGTATTTCGACTAAAAAGAAGCTTTTAGCGGCTCTGACCAGTAGTAAGCCCAGGACCTAAGACGTCACATTACGCGCGCTTTCGGTACCGCGGGTCGCCCCGGTCGGTGGAGGAGGTTTCCGCGTCGTCCGGTTAAAATATGACGCACTGATATTTAGTTACTCTCACCGTGCCCGCTGGCTTGCCCGAACCCCAAGAGACGTGGAAACCGCAAAAAAGGTAGACGCTTAATTATGATTGCGGGGCCCCTTTAACGCTACTGCGGCTGTAACGCTGTTACACGTCCGCGCGCCTGTACGATGCTCGTCCAGATCTCAACGAGCCGGGGCAGGGATCGAACCCAGGTCCCGTGGTTCTGCAGCACGAGCTTTCGCTCCACGTGTTCAGCTCGCATTCCGCGACCTTCGTTATTGGATTTAAAAATAATTGCGGCAGTAGTGGTGATAGTTATTTGCGCAGAAACGGTCAACAAACCACCAAAGAGGATTTAAACCCGGGCCGCGGAACGGGCGAACCTGACAGCTTCTTTCCGCTTCCGCCATCCATAACATAAACTGTCTTTTTTCTCCATCTCTCTTTTAAAGAGACGGCTCGTCGCGAGCGTGTGGAACGGAGTTCCGTGATGTCTCTCCTTCTCGGTCCACCGTCCAGCCCTGACCTTCGAGCGATTTCGCTTTCGAGGAAACCAGGAAAGAAAGAAGAAAAAGTAAAAAAGAAAAACAAATGGAACCTCCTTTCCGCGGCGAAGAAAGACTGAAAGCGACAGCCGCCCTCCCTTCTGTCTCATTATTTTTCACTCTCTCTCTCTCTGTCTTCTCTCTCCTTCCCCTCCGGTCTTGCGTGGCTGTTGGCACACCATGCGAGTACGAGAGTAGTGAGGTCTCCAGTGCCGTCTCTGTCCCCACCCCACCACCACCAGCGATGATTGCCGGCAGGTGTGTGTGTGTGTCTGTGTCGTACCCGTGTCGACACGCCGCGGAGCTCCCGAATCAACGTGTGGCCGCCCCGACTACGACCGAAGCTACTTTCGTTAAGCCCCGCTCGGGAAACAGAGTTAGCAGTTAGAAAGTGATGCGAATGTGGCTTAAAGGGCCATAAAAGACTTCGAGACGTCGACGAGAAAATATTCCTATAGAATGTCCACTGCTCTTCCTGAGCAGTTTAATAAAGAAACATTCTAAAGGGACGCTGAGCCAAAAAGACATTTGAGTGTCCACAGTAAGTGGCGCACGATCTTTCCACGAGCCAGCAGCCGCCGGTGTGCGCGAGCACACGCAACGAAATCGACGTCGTAGTCCTCCATTCGCGCTTAAGATGACAGTGAAATATGTGTGGTCCGGGGAAAAGAAGGATAAAGACGGGCTTTTCATCTCCACTGCGGGGTCTGGTGTAAAGGTAGGCGATTGAATCGGTTTAACAAACACGTAGCTTTCATTCGTGGAGATAAAAGAGCCCGTCTTTATTCTCCTTTTGCCCGGAGCCAGTATACATTTGGACTATGGCGTAAATTTCGTTGGGTGTCTCGCGCACCGCCGGCAGCTGGCTCGGGAAGATCGTGCGCCACTTATTATGGACACTGCAATGCATTCCAACGGCTATCTGCGCAGCGATTTCGGCAACTTTATTTTTCGTCTTTCGCCATGGTTGTTTCCTAATGAGAGAAGTGTTCTTCAGATTAGCCCTTAGTTGTATACATTTAATGAATCATTATCATATTTAACCTATGTCTTTCCCTTCCCTTCACCACGAACGGGGTCTCCATCATCTCCAGCCGATCCACATGGGGTCCGCGAGGCAACAATATGGTTGTGAACCACTGGCCTACCGGAATGTACAAGGGGCGGCAGTATGAGCTGGAACAGCGGCGTTCAGACCTCAGTGGCGAAAATACGATGCGGAGAGCGGTCGAGTGCGTTTCAAAGCAAAAATACCGGTGTCTTACGTATACATTTTACCAGTGCATAGGTCGGTGGTCTTGGGAGAGGCGTGTTTAGTTTCCTTGAGATCTCGAATTACTGAATTTCTTGCCAAAATTGGGAGCAAAGTAAGATCAAGCCTCGAAATTTTCAGAAAATTGGGAATCTAACAAAAATAAACTCCGATAAACGCCTCCAAGTCTCGCCAGAAAAAAAACTCGGAAAGCACGGGATCTACGCATACCGTAACGTAAGAAAACGTGAGCGAACGTTCTGAAAGGAACGTTGGAACCGAGTTCACGCGTTCCCCACTGTCGCTGTGTGTCAGCATGTTTCATGAGCTCACTGTGCCGAAGCACCCCATGAGCCTTTTAACGGCAGATGTATTCATGCAAAGCTGTGCGCATCGTATTATATTTGCCCCATTTTCGAACTGTCCTTGCTCATATTGTCGTCATCTGTATGTGTAACCGATTGGCCCGTTTTGTTTGTTGCTCGCGTTTCGGGATCGTTCTGGCTGTTGCGTTTCTTCTTTCGATCTTTGAGACAGCGACGAGATTCGGCGGTGTCATGTTTGTGACGTACGCCACGCTTGTGGCGATGGCTATTGAGCATGCGCACTGGCCACAAGTGGGGATGTTGCGAACCTGCCGAGGTTCGAATTCGACCAGGTTCGACTTTTTCCAAGTTTCAACACCAAGTTGGGCAATTATGCGCTTGCGCGTAAATGTAAAAAAGCGCTGGATTTTCCTAGCGGAGGAGGAGAGTAGCATTTTAACAAACTGACTAAATCATTGGAAGCTAACACGCTTGCGTTTAAATTGTACTCTCATATTTATCACAAACCGCAGTTTACATTATTTGTTCCTTTAGAAATTTGACGTTTGGCAGCACTGTTCAAAAAGTCGTACTTTGTCGCTTTTGCAAAAAAAAAAACTCGAAGGTGCTAGGTTCGACAACAGTTCGTGACATCAATAGCCACAACTTCCGCTGGCAAACGCATTTCTCTTTCATTAATTAGCTCGTTGTTTATTGTTTGTTTGCTTACTTTCGACCTGTCGAATTGGCGTTTCCTTGCTGAACTAATTGTCGTAGCCTCCGCGGGAAGGATAAGCTTTTGTAGAGATCTGACGTTCCTCGCTCCGGTGGAGGAAGAGATCGGAATCGCTCGAATGTCCGGGTCTCTTTTTGCTGTCAGATTCTCGTCTCTTTTAGTTTGTTTGTTTGTCTTCAGCTTCTCCCCCCCTCCCCTCCTCCTCGGCGTGTCGATGATTAATCCATCAATCACGCCTCGGCAGGCTCCATCGATCTACGTGTCGCTCATTCCACTCGTCGATCTTTCTATACGGAACGCATGCAGCACGTGACGTACTACAACTACCAGAATATAGCGGGAGATCGGGCTAACTTCCCGTTCTGTCGACGTATATCCACATGACCAATTTGATGTCAGCGCTTCACTGGAATTGATCGCCTTGTCGAAGTCTACCTTTATCCTCTATTGTATTCGTGTGAAAGCGTAGCGATCGCTAACGACCGTTTCGAGTCCTTTATACCGTGAAGCGATTTTTTTATTTTGATTAGCTTTTGATAATCATTGAATGAGCCGATGTACCATTATGTATTCATTGTACGGCCTACCTTACGACAGACCTCACTTCGATGCAATGGAGGAATAAATAAACCGTCGTCGAACTGGGAAACAGAATTAAAAAATGTATCGTGTTTTTTGAGCTTTGGAAAGTGAAGATGCTACGATATGGCGGAACGACCAACACCGCGAATCGAGCATCTCTCGCACGCAGTTCCTCGGAAGTGAACGTTATGAAGAACCTGTCATCTGGACGATACCTTTCTGCACACGCTAGTATAGAGCAGTATTTTTTATGGTGCCTGGGTCGTGTCTTCTGACCGGTGTGCTTAGCGTCCTATCCCGCCCATACATCAAAACTGCTCCCGATGTGGGAAGGAATGATGTCACAGAAAAAGCCCGAGTGTCCTGCTGGCGAAAAGCACGAGCGAAACGCGAGTGTCGCCGTCGACGCGGCGTCCCAACTTCTGACCGCCGAAGCTTCCGTGGACTGCCCCACTGGAGAGCGGCGACCTGCGGCGAAACAGGCGTCTGCCACATACACCACCGCTGCTGGGACGCCGCCCAGGATCGCGACCGGCGACAGCGTGACACTCTATGACGTCATCAAGCGAAAATCACAGAAACTTTTTTTTTGGACGCGTCGGTTAGTCGTAAACGCGATCCAGGCACCATAGTATTTTCGGCTCTTACCAGTCGTCGTTCCCCTCGCACTTCGCGACCTTTACCGACACCACATCGAATATAGTCAAAGCGTGTGAATAGCCTCCACTACGTTCACGTGACATATCATCACGCTAGGGTGGCGCCCCAACTCAGCATTTGGACCCGACGCCGAGCGCATTGACTCGGTGTTATCACGCACATAGAGGGGCGGCAACGTTCCTGCCGCACCGAGTTTAAACGGTCGAAAATGTGGCTCGACGTTCTTACATGGCGCGTGCCGGAAAGAACAACACCCAAACACGTTTAGGCTATGGATTTTCGTGTGCAGCGGATAGACAGGAAGCCATGGGTTCCTCTCACAATGATGCCGGCTGCGAGTCCTTCCGATCGCAGACGGCACACACGCACACACACCTACGCGCCAATCTGCGATCTCCACTTTTCCCGGAAGGAGGGCAGCGCTCGTCCTGAAACAATGAGGGAAGCAAAGGGCCCGTTCTGGGTACTGCCGTCCCCGCGTCTATCGCTTCATCGGCTCTGTCACCGCTCGCGTATCAGTCGCGTCGGAAGGGTGAGGGGCGGCATTACAAAAGTCAATCTTTGCCCCCCCCGCCCTGTGTCGACACCACTGGCGCGTAGTTTTGTCACAGGCGTGCGCCGTCTGGTCAGCACGTAAAATAATAATAATAATATTAATGATTTATACACATTTTATTTTTGACAAAACTTTGTTTTTATTTGCTCACGAAAAAGCTTCCGTCATGCATAGATCATCATTAGCGTACTTTCTATTCACAAAAATCCTTCACGCCCTCGTCTTAATCCACAATTAAAAAAAAAAAAACTTGTATAGTCTTTATTGTGTACAATTTCAACTTTTAAATGTATCATCTGCGGACTACGGTCCGAAGAAGTCCGGTAACCGTCCTATTTGACCGGCCACTCGCACATGCCAGGCGGTCGCTTCCGAGAAAATCTGCTGATGTTGATGATCCTATGCGGTGATGTATACCCCCTCCCCCCCACCCAAACAGCCCCTAACACGCACCTCGACTTGTACACGGCACTCATTCCGTGTTATAAACTTACTAGTAATCAATTACTTCTTGGAGTAATTTTGTAATCATTGTATTACTGTTATTAGGTAGTAAACGCGAGAGTAATCTGATTATTCGGGAGTACTAGTATTACGTTTGTAACCTCTACTTTCCCCCCTCCCCTTTCTAATGGCGCCGTTTGTAAAGTTCCCTGCTAGGAATCCTCGAACCGAGTTTCCGACGGAAGCATGATCTACCAAAATTGCTGTGTTAAGAAGATAATTAGCTCATAATTCGGTGATTCTAACTCGTTACCGAACAGGATACAAAAGACCCACCGTTTTCAAACCACGGCAGAGTAAATCTGTGGTTTTAAAATCTGATGTAATCGCGAAAGGAACAGTTATACTTTATCAGGTAACATCCAGACGTCCAGTTACATTAATCTTTCTCGAGTAATCAAGCGATATCGGGGAAAGGGTGCTAGGATTGCCAGGGTACCAACAACCCTTCCTGGGATTTTTCTTGCTGACTCCATACTCTTATTCTCGGAAGGTATGTGTGTGCTGACGTAGTATCCGCAGAGCCACGGGCGCGGGGAGAGTCCCCCTCGAGACGCTTTGTTTGCACGAGCCGCCCGGAGCAAGGAAAAACACCTCTCTCTAAAGCCACATGAGCATTCCATCGCGCTGCAGCGACTTTTTCAGAATTGCGGCTCTCTCACGCTCTTGCGTTCTACACGCCTTGTCATTCTTGCATCGGGAACGAGTGAAGCGCGTAAAAAGACGCACGCTAATGGAGTCAACGAATTCTGACAGAGAAATGAGTTAGCCGCTGAGCGAGCATTTTGTGGTTCCATAGTACGGAGACGTAAAGGAGCGCACGTTTGCTTGTCGTATCGTTTCTAAACTGCGGTTGCTCTAAGCTGTCGCATGTTGGTCTTCGTGTTGCGGCATACTGCAGCAAGAGGTGTCACGTGTCAGAAACAGTTGCCTCCCTGTTGGTTGTTGACCAGCCTCATGCGAGAAAAGTTTCCCAAAAATTTATCGAATGGTCAGCGTCGAGGGAACGGGCGGCTGCAAAGAAACGAGGAATGACTCCTCGGTTCCGGATGGAGACAGCCATATAGCAGGCTCTGTGCAGTTAGTACTCTGGCTTCTCAAATATACACGAATATTAATATGAGGTTGTGTAGATATTTATGCTAGCGTGATAGCCGTTGGTCAGCCATTTTCAAAGTTGCACCGAGTCACTCGCTGTGGATGAGCAATTTAGCCAGTGCCGTGGGGCTGAACCGCAGCTGGCCTGGGGCCCTTAACGTGCATCATGCACGTAGTAATCGATTCACGACCGCACCGCCGGTTCTGATGCGGGGAAACAGTGGAACTGGTTGAGATTACTCGCATTGGTTGGAAGCGAGCGTGTTGGAGACTGAACTCCGTTTCACCTTATGCTGTACCGTCAGAGAGGGCCAGAGCGCGAGTTCGTAGCGTTGGAGCTGCTCTTAACGCAACGAGAGCCTGCGCCGCGGATGCGCCCAGAGCGACGAGCCTGCGCCAAGCCTTTCTTGCGACACATCATAAGGTGAAACCGAGTATAGGCACGAATACATGAACACGATAAAAAAGAGCAACAGAAGCAGAACTTTTTTCAAAATCCGTCCCCGTCATCTCTGCTGTCTTCTTTCTTTTTTTTTAAATTTTTTTATCTACTCGCATCCGACCAATGTAACTATCGGGGAAAAATGAAATGCGAACAGAGGAGCGCGTGGCTTGCCGGTACAGGCCGCGACACCTGGAAGTGAGCCTAGGGGCAAGGGTGCGTGGCTCTACTCCGATGTGTTTTCGCGCCTGCATCGGCGCTGCCTGCGGCAGTGCGCCTCTCAGCGCGCTGAAAGCTATCACCGCTATCTTTGCTGGCTCAGCGCGCGCGGTGCGAATGCTCGGCCCACGCGCCGAGCGGCCAAAGATAGCGGCAGACAGCTTTCAGCGCGCTGAGAGCGTAAGCGCCATAGCCAGAGTGCCGAGCGAAGGCAGGGGGAACGTCACCGGAGTGGGCAACGCCCTCGCCCCTGGGCTCCCTTGCGAATTGGCGCAGCCTGTGCGGCAAGCCAGCCGCGCTCCTCTTGTTCGCATTTCGTTTTTTCCCCGAGCAGTGCTACTGGCCACACCAGTTCATTAGAGCAGAGACTCTTGTGAGAGATGGTTTTACGCTTATGGCTTTTTTCTGTTTCAATTATGCATTTGCTTGGGGGTGTTTTTTTTAACAGGCATTTTTGACGATGATGTTGTTGAGTAACTCTGCGGGGATGTAATTGCAAATCTTAGGCGCGTTATATTTCCTTACCTCTCAGTATTTGGTGCGTATAAATGGCTCGATGTATTTTCAATTTTGTCTCAATTTTATTTTCTTTAGTAGTTTTGAAATGAGCAGGTTGTTGAGGTCATCATACGTCACAAAACATTTCCATCGTCGAATGTCAGCGTTAATACAAGATTCAATCCGCTTTCCATTTTTCGGTCTCGGAAACATAACTGCGTTTGTCCGTGCACCGCTCCCAGGCCCGATCTTCGCTTGTCTCTCGCGCATACTACGCAACGAAATGCACTTTTTTTGTGCGCGTGTGTCATGGCCTATAATTATAGTTTACGGAGATGCCAGGACCACAATTGCCATTGTTCGCTTACGATCGCAGAAGACGAAAAATGCGGTCTAGCTCACGAACGGAAAAAAAAATAAAAGCTTTTAGACTGTTGTTTGCTGTTGCATGCATGGTCTGGCATTGAAATTGTTCTCTCTTTTCTTTTTTCTTATTATTTTCTTTTCTTAGACGAGCTTATGACAGCCTTTCTCCCGAGTTACTTATTCCGTTTGATTTCCGCTCTTTTCTGACGCGCGTTTCTTTTTAATTCTTTTTTTCTTTCATCTGGCGTATTCTGTCTTTCTCAAGCGCGTCCATTTCGTGCGTGTTCGCTGTCCATTTTGCTGGCCGTCTTGTTTTCCGTTTATTTAGGAAGTGTATACGGCGGACTCGCTCTTTGAGAAGACAAACACGCGAAAGCCGGTTTCAATGTCGGCCGTCTTTTTCTTTTTTATCACTATTCCTTTTTTTTCCCCTCTTCAGTTGCTTCCTGTATCGCGTGATCTCGTCGAACGCGTCGGTATTACGAGAGTTGGCCGGGAACTTTGCTGGGTTGTCTGGTGGTCGACAAAAGGACACTCAATACGGAATTTTTTAGTCTTACTATTTTATTTTTTCCCACTTTTCGTCACGGAGTTGGGTGACCTAATACCCCTGTTTTATGGGCACTCGCAAGGTCTTCAGAGCGTGCTTCTCTAAAGAATCGGCGAACCAGCGGCATTAATCTACTTCATATGTGCGCTACAAAGATTGGCGACTTCTGAAGAATGGACGGCACCCATGTGGCCAGAACAGAAAGCTGTCGTGGCGTGCGCCCAGCAACGTTCTCGAACAGATCGCATTTTCACGGCGCCTTGCCGTCTAAGGACGTAGCCGTGAAAGTAGGTTCAAAAACACCCGATGGAAATCGCCAGTATTAGACTTCATCGGTTAGTCGAAAGCTGAGTCCAACCGTACGGTCACTTGTTCACTCTATGGTTCTGTCGAGAAATGGGCGCAGTGTTAATTCTAAGTTGAAATCCATCTTCAATCGCCTGAGGAATTGCTGCATCAAGTACGCTTGTATGCTGCAGTGTCAAGTATGTCGCGAACTTTCGTCGAACCCGACGGTTCGACTGTTTTTCGACTTTTGCGAAGTTCGACGAGCTTCGACTTATAGACAGTGTTGCCCGGCTTCTACACGAAGTTTCTTTTAGGGGGGGCAAGTAGAAATATATTTTATAAAATGATTACCGATGTTTACATGGTATACAGCAAAAGCAAGTACTTTTATGCTTTTGTTGGTTAGTAATTCGAACCAGTAAAGCGATACATCCAACAATTATTGCACTTCTCCGCCAGGTGCTGTCAGCTCGGCTCAGAAGTTTCGCGCGTGGGTACGAAGGTCGAAACTTCAGTCAAATTTTTGTCGAACTTCGTTCTGCGGTGGAAGTTCGAGAAAGTTGAACTTGGTCGAACTCTAACATCGGCAGGTTCGCGACATCCCCTCCTAGTCAAGCATGCGTCATAATTTGACTTCTTCCGTGACGATATCGGATAAGAATTATGTCTCATACTGTATCAGATTTAACTGATGGGCTAGTTGGTAAAGCATTATAGTGGACAAGAGACACTTGTCCGTGTCTTTTGCGCTCTTGTCCTCTATTATGTCTCATAACAGAGATTCTTAGCAAATGGATGTTGTACTCCAGTAACGATTTCGGATGCTGTTCCGACGCCTTCCGCGTACCCAGGTGTATCGGGTGTTACGGGACAGACGGCAGCTTATCGGGGCTATCATTCCGTATTGTCTAAAGCCCGTATAGATAGAGGAGTATCGGGTGACTGTCCATCGTCTTGACTTGGCTGACTGCACTTCGCAATAGTCTACCTTTGCTTGGAACAAATCTTTTTTTTCTTCTTAAAATACATCGTTTTTATGTATGTATTGCTATATCACAATATACATCGTAATGTAATGCAAACTATATTTCAAAAAAAGAAAGTAGAAGTCGCAATTGGAGTGGTTTTCGTTTTTGCGTTTTCTTTTATCACTTTTGAAAATGTAAGTTGTCACCAGCAGAGAGCATGCGCTGCCAAGCCTATCGACGAAATCGGCTTTATACGATTTGAATTCTTAATCGTTCCCATTACAGGAATATTTTTACCCCCCCCCCCAAACAGCCCTAACAACCCCTACAGATATACCTAATAATTGTGGAGTAACCAAGCGTTGTTTTTTTCGTGTGCATTGTGCGTGCGTGTGTGGGTGTTTGTGTGTGTGTGTGTAGGGGAAAAATGTGTGTGTGTGTGTGGGGGGGGTGTGCTGTTAGTTTCGTGCGTCGTGGAGGAAGAGTGAGGGTGCTTAACTTCATAAGTCCTCCACGCCCCCCCCCCCCCCCCCCTCTTCCCCACAATCTACACACACATACTTGTAATACCCCAGAATGGCTGTGTTCGAAATCGTTACCCAAATAGATCCGAGCTACTCCGGCGGTTCCTGTCACGTGATAACACTGATAGAGCGACGCTGGGCGCGGGTAGGTTTTCGAACGCACAGGTACACCTTACCCTGGAGTAAGATCGAGTAAATTTCGGAGCACGTCCAATGAGAGCCCTGGATAAGCTACTACCCATTATTCTACCATATCGTTGCGGGATATTTATTGTTATCGGAGTGCGAAAACGATCTACTAAGACTCCCTAATATGCCGGAAACCCGGAAGCCCTGATCATCAGTCATTGGACGCGCCTTACGCGGTATTACGGATTCGGACGGGTAGATCGAATATGACACGTCGCGGCTAGAGCCACGAAGCAAGATATATATGCGTCGAGTATCGCCTCTCCGTTCCCCGATTTTCTCGTGGGCGCCGCCATTTTGGTGCACCTTTGTGCAGAGCGGGCGAAATCGGCGATTGTTGCGATTTGGAAATGCCACTTTCTGAGCTTTAGCCGTACGGTGTCCGGAAGATCAGGGGACGTCGTTTTCTCTGTCGCGGACTGCTTCAACATTTCTGGTGGAGGGACGAGCGTTTCCTGCGATTTCTTATAAAGCTTCGGATGATGTGGCAACCATGATTTTAGGCACCGAGGCGACCGAAGTGTCGTTTTATCTCGAGTGTGGGCTATTTGGTGGCTCTTGTCGCGGCTGTCTGCCGCGTGTCTTTCGACACGTTTGGCGCATGCATCCGAGTGACCCTTTTCTTCCAGCGAGGAGTTGGCGGCGAAAGGATGCTGGCTCGAGGCACGCCTGCCCCTTTCCCCATTATTCCGCAGGGCCCGTCGCTTCTTCTCGGCTTTCAGTCTGGAATGAACGCCTGCCTCTCTCACTCACGGCCGGTCTGCTTAATTGGCGTATACGCGCTGATCGACGTTGTAGTGATGTGCCAACGGTTACCAACGCGTGCGCCCCTTTTTTTCCTCTTTTGCTGTCCCCCCCCCCCCAAAAAAAAAAAAAAAAAAAACATAGCGGGGAAACGTAGCAAAGAAGACGGCGGGAGAGAGGCTGAACTTGGCAGGAAAGTTATTTTAGGTGCGGTGAAGCGGAAATGTCTCCTCTTCTTTTTTCTTTCCTCCCCATTTCTCAGGGAGTTGTCGTTGGTATGCAAATCAAGCGACTCTGAAAGACAGGAGAAAGGAGCGGACTGGTTAAATTTGGCTCGAGATTGTTAACGATACTCTAGTATATACGTGGCTTTGGCTGACGTCTTCGCAACAGCGGTCATTTTGTTGGCCTTGCTGCCAAGCGCGTACGTTCTACGGCATACACTTCGCACCATCCATTTTGTTTTTCGTCGGCAATAACAGATAGGAATGGCCACGAGCACGGGGCGATGACGTCACGTGCAAGCCACGTTTAGCTAACAACAACGGAAAAGTGGGGACCGTGTTGAAGAGTGCGAGGAGAAACTGAGGCAGAGGAGGAGACGGGAACGCGTGGGGATACGCCAGTGAGCCGATCTCTGAAGGGAATGATTGGACGTAAAGCGAACTCTTTCTACTCGCTCTTGTAACGCGTTCCAACGCCGGCGTCTGGCTTTCGGCGTTCGCGTTCATACGCGTTCGAACTGCGATTAGAAACAAGGTCAAGAAGGTAGTTCTGAGAAAACGCGATTGTTGCGCGAACGTGCAAGGCAAGTGCCATTCGCCTCCAAGGGCCGCTCGTTTCAGGGCCGCGCCACCTTTTGCTTCCGATGGGCGGCACGGTCATCGTACATGGACACCGCATTTGGCGCTACACTCGTCAAACACGAACACATCGAGGGGCTTTTGTGGAAAGCCGATCCCGGCGACGCTTTCCGCGGTCGCGTTGTAGATCACCGCAATTTCAGATCACTGTATAGTTTTCAGACCGCTCTATAGTTTCAGATCACTGTATACAGTTGCGGGTCAGTGTGGTTGGAGGCAACGCTTGTCGACGTTTGCACACTATAGTCTCTGGAATGCTCGTCCCTTGCCTTCCTCATCTTCCGTCGCCCAGTAATGAAATTTACTCTCCGCTGTGGTGATAAATTTCAGCCAGTGCGGTTCGCTAGCGTCGGGTCTGCAACGTACATCAGTCAGTAGTGACGACCGCAACAATATGGCGTTTTGATAGCTCGCTTCGTTGCTGATAATTGTGCTGCTTCGCCGTTTGCTTCCAAGGGCGGCACGGGTTGCACGCGACATGGTGCACTGACGCATTTGTCACTACGCGTGTAAGACAAGCGAGAAGGAACACCGAGGGGCTTCATCACTCGGCGGAGAGCTGTGCCACCTATTTCTGGTCCCCTGGCCGCGATGGCTGTCTCGGCCACACAGCTGGGGGTTAATGTTAGAATCTTTGGGCCCGGGAATCCCTCCCGAGGTCCGGCGACGAGCGGTTTTTCTTAGCTCCGACTCTATCATGCCTGCTTGCAGGGGCCATATTCTATTTCGAACGGCATCTCTGGCCGCCCTTTCTTTCCCTCGCCTCCTGTTCGCCGCTGCAAAGACGGCAATTACCACCGGGCTTTGTGACAGTCGCGGTTTTCGGGAGCGTGAGCGATCGAGGGGACGCGGTACTGCTGCTGTACGGCGTCTGCACTCTGAGAACGGGGTTTGGACCCCGGGAGCTTTAGCAGGTGGACGTAGAGACTGGAGCTCGGCTTAAGTGGGTCGAGGTTGTGGCCTTGAGCGGGAAAGAAGGGAAAGAGGGGAGGGGTCTTTTGTCGTCTATATTTGTTTGTTTCATTCGAGTCGCGGCTCTATATATATTTTTTTTTCGAATGTCGTTGTTGCGGGTCTGACGTCATTCGTGCGCTGGATTCCTGAATAGGCCAGGTTGTTTATCTATAATATCTCCTGTCATTGTCGTCCAGTGGGGCTGACAAGCTGCCCGCTTTCTAAGCGAACACCCAATCAATTTGTTAATGTTGTAGGGTGGTTCTGTGTTATGTTTTTCAAAAATATACTTTCTTACGCTGGAGCTAAAAATGCTGCATGGCGGCGTGCGCAGAAGGTGGCCTGGAGCTGACAAACCCATAGTTTGTGTAAGGCTCACTTCTCTGCAGCCGAATGTCGCTGTAGAAGGTAGTGTACAGCGTGTGTCTGCGCGGTGCTGGTCGTTCCACCACATTGCGGTATTTTCGGAGCTTTGAGCACAACCACCTGAATTTGAAAAGCGTATCTTGAGATGTCCACGTGTCGTTCCGATACTTCCGGTCGGCATGGCATGGTAACGTGGATTTATTTTTCTGTTTACCAAACTATAGTGGAGAAGTAAGTTGCAAACATTCTCATGTGTTATAACCACCCAATACATTTTTTTTTTTAAATCTAAATTTAAAAAGAAAAAATATGGACGCGTTTTTGTTTCGAGGTTTGCTGCTCAGATTTAGCTCGACTCACTGTCTCGGAACAAAAATGGTAGGTGGTTGACGGCACCCCGAAGACACTTGACCGACTCCATCTCACACAGACACACATATACTCGTGTCGTCGTCATTGCGCCAACAACGTCTTCGAGACAGGGGCGTATATCCCAAACCTGCATAGCGGAGCAAACAGATGCACAAGGCGCGTTGTACAGATAGGAGGACGGACTCGCAGGGGAGGCCACGGTAAACACGGGCGAACACGTGTATACTAACTGCTGCTGAGCGTGCGAGGCGGCTTACACTCCGTTTGCCTGTCTCCTCCTCCTTTGAGCGTATGCGCATATTCGCCGAAATGTGCCGCCTATGGATACGTGTTGCGTGCCCGTTTTCGCCGGTGCGAGATCCTGCGATGCGCTCGTGCGTGCCGCAGGCAGATATATCACGCGGGGACGGGAGTGCGTCACGTGGTGCCGTAGCCATGGCCTCGTAACATGCATGCCTCTCTGCTCCCGTCGGATCCCGAGTCTATGCCAACTTACCATAACAATGGGATGTACTGTATACTATCTATGGGTGCGTGCGTGGTGACTTTATTTGACGCTTATTTTAAGCCCGTGTCGCTCGCACGCAACGTTTATGAGCACTCTTCCTCGTTACCATATTCGTTAGTCGCCACTCGTTAGTGGGGATTCCAAAGGGGAGGTGACTCCTGTCTGTAGTTGCGTAAAATCCGTTCCACGTGCATTTCGTTTGTGGAGACCGCTACATAGCCGAGTGAGGTGTTAGATATGAGCGAACGCGGGTCCAAGAACAAGGCGCTAGGGACAAGACCTAGGGACACTTGGAGACGACTTTCCCTTGGCAATGTTGTCAAGGGAACGTGAGCGCGTGCTGTGAGCTCGCCGATTAAAGCTGAGCACGCGCACTCTTTCGTTCTTCGGCAACGCCACGAAGAGTTGTCTCCGAGCATAGCGAAGAGTATTCTCGTCGTTGATAAGACCGGGGCGTCTTTCAACCTGGAAATCCTGCAAAATCTGGAATTGTGAGGGAACTTCAAAACACCTGCGGAAAATTCGGGGAATTGTGTGGGAAAAGGTCCAAAAGTGTCAGGGAAAATGGGCGTGTGGACGGCGCTGTGACACGCAGCGAAGCCGGAGGGTGTGGCGTGCGGTGGCGTGGATGGCCTACACACCGAGCGATAACAGTTACCCGAAGCGTATCCACTGGGCGGCGTAATTACCACCACCCGATTCACCGGATTAAACGGAGGAACATCCCGAAAAGCCACCAAAATCCCATCGTCCGCATTTTCTCCTTTTGTAATGGTCAGGATAAATGTAATCGAAATACTCGGGGAAAAATACCTGGAAAAGTCGGTGTAGAATTTGAGAGAGGCAATCTGGTAGGCACCCTGAAAACGAGTAATCACGCCGGAGTAGCAACCAGACCCCTTGATTTACGAAATCTAGTGGGCAACTCACTTGGAATCGGCAGTATTTTGCGATCATTCGTGAGCTCCATAAATGCAATAAATGGTATACCGCAGAGGACGCTATACTAGCCATCCAAGCCAATCCATTGCCGCGTGTGTGTGTCACGTGACCTTTGAGAGGAGCGCCGCGACGCGTGGTGTTCGTGGCCGACGTGATTCGTTCGTACAACGCCGGATTGGCTAAGATTGCGCGGACGTTGGAACGCTCCGAGCTTGTCTTCTGGAGGTGGCCATTGCTTGGAGACGAAGGCAGCTATAGCTTTGCGTCTACCCCTAATCTTTCCAACCGGGGCTCGGCTCTTTGACTTCCCCTCACGTCCGCTCGGCTCCTCTTCAGTCTACGCCCGCGTAGCATATATCCCCCCCTCTCCTACCAGCAGGAACGCGGTGGTGAACGTGATGAATCGGCTACCGCCCGCCCACCGCGGAGTGCCGATACGCGAAGGGAGCCTGTTTTTACGAGTGTGGTTGATTGGTGTTTATGAGGGAAGAGGCGCACGGGATATTCCCCTGCGGAGGAAGGCTCTTCGTCGTTCTGCTCCAACTCCCTTCGAGGAGGGTCGCCCCGGGACCTATCGATCCCTGCTGGGTCCTGACCCCTGGACTAGAAGATACGCACGCACACGCACGCGTGCACACTGCCTGCCTGTGTACGCGCGTGCGCGAACGACTCGGTGCGTCCGATAATAGTGTGTTCCTCTCTTCTTTTTCTTTTTTTTCTTTTTGCGGTGTATTTTTGCGCTTTTCTTTTTTTACCCGACTGGTTCCGAATTACGAACTCCAGGGTCGGAATTCCCGAGGCAGCCGGGTTGCGGGTATTTAGCTCTTCCCATGCGGCAGTAATTTTGGGGGGGCTGCGAGCAGATAGCGTGTGAGTTTGCGAAAAAGATGGAGAGATGAGAGTTTATGTATTAAGTTTCTGAAACTAATTTTCCGTAAAACTACTTCAAAGGCGGGCGGGCTGGTATAGACACGTACATTGAGCTGGATGGTAAACCCTGGGGACTGTCCCCTTTTTTTTCTTTTTTGTCTCTTGCTGTTTTTACCTTCTTTTTTTCGTCCCAGTCTCAAAGAGTTTAGCCATCGTGTGTAATTTCCAGTCTCTCTCTCTCTCTCTCTGCTCCTTTCTGTCTCGTCTCAACGTCCTTTCGTGAGTGATGGAAACAATGCGAAAATAGGATTCCGTCAGAGGCTCGAGCATAAGCTTAAGCAGCTCAAGACGACGTCGCGAATTTTAATCGGAGTGTGCGCCAATTACCTCTGACGCTTTGATCTTCGATGTTTGGTGTTTGGACAATTCCACCTGTAATCAACCATCATGTTGAAACCATGAGATAGAAAGCCGTAGTGCTGAAGTTTCGACGCCACGCACCGAGGACCAGGATCTGGTAGCACATAGCATCAAAGTAGACATCTCTCGGGGAACCTGGACGTCAGCGCACAGCTTTTGGCAGCGGCGAGGACCCGAAACACACTTGTTCGCTCGGGAGAAGTGTGTTTCGGCGTCTCGCCGCAGCGGGGCGCCAGTCACGTGGCTCTCCTCTCATCCGTTGTCTGCCGCTCCACCTTTTCCATTTCGGCGGCCGCTTCTCGCCAGGCTTTGTCGTGTTGACATCTTCATATTGTGACGTCATAAAGCTGCAATATATTTAGCCGCCGATGCACAACCATATAGCAGCGCTGCGTGTCTGGCACGTAATTTGCTTATTTTTTTAACACTGGAGGCGGGTTTATTTTGAATTCTTAACCTGTCACACTATAGGTTGGGCCGATAATTTGGTGAGAGATATCTGGATCTGAATCAATGCACCATTACTCTTAGCAAAGACACAATCGGCAGTGATCTAGTCCGTACGTCCAACCCTTATTGCGGCAGAAAACACGTGGCGCCTTGTGCCAATTCGCGTCTGCAGCTTTGGGCTTGGGTTGGCTCGCGTCTGTCTGTTTGGCTGGAGTCGCTCTAAAGGGATCGCAGATTAGGGTCAACTACCGAAACCCGACTCGGCGCCATTTGTGAAACGATTAAGGTTCTATGAGCGCTGAACGCCAAACGTTAGGCGCCGAAATTCTGGCCATTTCGAAACAGCGGCTCAAACGTCATATTTTGCGGCCAAGTGTGCCGTTGAACGCTGCTTAGCCAGTCGTGAGTGGACAGCCCTTTTAGCTGCAGTAACCGCCGTGTTGGCAGGAAGCGCGGTCGTTGGGACAGCTTCGTGCGTCGGTGGGCTCGATGTCGTCTGCTTGGTTAGGGTCGCTTAGTTGAGGAAGACTCGCAGATTAGGGTCAACTAACGAAACCTGGCGCGACGCCATTTTCCGAGAAACGAAAGCTCTCCGTTGTCTCTGACTAGCATTTGAGGATCTTTTGCCTGCCGAGTTTCCAGCAATCACGGCGCCCATTTCCCTGGGCCCACGTGCCCCCTCCCCCCCCCCATACCCCTTTCCTGGTTTCCGTCGGTCATGCCGCCCCTTGGAGTAACGTCGCAGTCTCAGGTGGCGTCATGTCATATGGCGCGGTGTCATGTGACACTATGCGGCCAATTCATGTTTTCTCGCGAAATTGAGCGGGTAAACTTCCCGCCAAATTTTAACTGTCGAGCTGCATGCATTCGGAAGAACGTACAGAATAAAGAAACGTTTTCATCCAACGTTGCTCCTCAAACCGACCGTCGAACGGCCGTTCCCGTTTTGTTCAGATATGGAAAAAACGGTCTTCGATGTCTATATTAGAGATTCCCTAAAACTCTCTATTGTCTCTTACCGAGATTGAGGACCGCCAGCTATACACGCCCCCGCCCCCAATTTAGGTTGTTTCGAGGGAGTGAAGACGTGTAGAAGAGAAAGACGCGTAGATGGGACTCATTCTTGAGTGCAGTTGGGAAGATTCGCGGCGCGCGCTTATCGATCAGCAAACCCGATATCCGGAGCGAGAGCACTTCAACACCCAGTCCGAGTTTCCCGCCCGTCGGTCTCGCGCGCTGCAATTGAGGCGGAGCTGACCGGGTAAACGAGGGTATCGCGATAAAAGCCCTAAATGGCCGAGACCGGGAACCGCTGCCGCCTTTGTCGTCGCACAGGCACACAGACAGACAAGCACAGACAGACATGCTCGCACGGACAGGCAAATAGACGGACACCCCCCACACACGCGCACATACTTTGCTGTCTGTGTCTTTCTGGTCGGCGACAGTTGTGTTCGCCACTCCAACGGCGTGCATTTGATCCCCTTTCCTGTTTCGCACGATCTTGGCCGCCGGGACGCGCCGCCGGCGTAAAACAATGTTCGCTCCATTCCTTTCTTCTTTTTTTCTTTTTTTCTTCTGAGATACTCGTTCATGGTGGATCTTAAGTCAGTGATGCAATAATAACGACTCCGGTGCCTGAATCCCTCTGTCTGAGATTTGTACTGTTCATATTCTGTAACTTCTTGGGGTTCTTGTCTCAGTTTGTGCACCGTGAGATTCTGAAGATGTCGCGCGTTGTTTTGTTCGGACAAATTATATTACATGAGTGGTTTTATTATTATTAATATTATAGTATTATTATTTTATTACCATGCCCCGCAAGTGTCAGGGCACCAGACCCAGTCAAGCTACCTCGTGGAAGCTTTTTGTTTGGTGCCGTCAGCATAATACGAAATTCAAGTTCAAGTTCAAGGCAATCCCCGGTAGGTGAGATTATCGTTACGTTCCTTTAGATCTACTCTTGCACAGATTGTGCCGATCATTATAGTAGACTAGGAATGATTATTATTATCATCGTCATCATCCAAAGCGTCTCTCAGGGGCAGCGAGAAAGAACTTGAAGGGGAGGGAGTGGAAGGGGAATGGAGCTTCCCTGGGCAGGTAATGATAGCGCTCATATTACGCTCTGGATGACGTCATAGGCGCGCTCCTTCTCTTTGGAGCCTCCATGGCCTGCGGGGTATCTCGGTCAGAAATGACCTGGGGATGGCGAAACACCGAGCTGACGCGTTTGAATTGTTCCCGATAAGAGGACTGGGCGGAAAGGAGGGAAGGAGGAGAGAGAGACGCTGGGAGTTAAGCGAGGCTGGAAGAGAAAGAGGAGGAGGAGGGAGAGCAAGTGGGCTCACGGCCAAGAGAGCTGCGGTCTTTTCAGCCGAGGCACCGCGTTAATGTTATTGCGACAACGACATCATCCAAATAACTTTCTTCCTTTCTTTCTTTCTTTTTTTTTGGGGGGGGGGGGTGGGAAGGGGTGTGTTGTGGACTTTTTTCTTGCCAAAAGTACCGACCACTGGTGAACACGGAGCATGCGAAAAACATTTCAATAAACGAAGTAAACACGCTATTTAAAAAATAATTGTGTGTGTGCGTTTTGCCTGTTCTTTTAATTGTGTCGAGTTTTATTTCAGATGTGAAGCTGTTAGTGCGTGCGTGTTGTCCTTCTGTAGTTTTATCGCCGACGCTATATGTGGCATCGTTCCTTGATTTTGATCATTGTTCTTCTGTTTTCTTTTCGTAACGTTGTTGTTGTTTTTTGTTTTTTTTTCCTCAATACATCACGAAGCGGCTCTTTTCTGCTTGCTTCGGCTAAATACTGCCTCGAATGTATCGTTTTATCTGTTATTCAGCGCATTTCTTTTTTTCTTTGGTGTGTAGTCTGTTTGTGTGTCCTACAATGAACGTCCCGCTGACAAATTTGAGACGGGCCCCATACAAAGTCAGGTTGCCTCTGACAGCTTTTTATCGAAGTGCTCCATTAGCTTCGAGGCCATAAATTAATTTTATGAATGGATCGATCGATTGAATAATGTTAACGGTCCTTTCCAGAGAAGCACCTCCCATGAGGTCCATCTCCTTTACTCGCAAACCTGCTGTGCCTAGATTTCAGAGTGATTCCAAATGCTCGAATCGGGTCACGTGATCGTTTGCACTCTCCACGCGCTTCTCCTGCCTCGACAACGTACGTGGCACTTGCACCAACTACGCGAAGGTGTGCCTCCAATTGCAGACCTCCACGATTCGAGGATCCTCGCTTTAACGCATGATGCGATGCATGCATACATGGCGACTGTTCCCTTTAAATAGGGCGGTGACTTGCGCCACCTAGCCACATGTTTAAACAGTGTTTAGAACAATTTAATGAGATTTAACCTCTATCCGTTCCTAAACTGAAACTGAAATCACGCCACCCTCTCGGAAGAGTCGTGAAAATATAATATCGTTTCACGTGTTTGCCGAGAGAGTGGCGCACAGTTGTGTGTCGGTAGATTCCCGACACATAACTGCATCGTTACGGCATTAATCGTCGTCTTTGTGCATTTCCTATCACCAGCTACACGAATGCGCGCGAAAAAGAAAAAACAAAACTTATCATCACGTTGCATGTACAGCTGCAACGCAAAAGATCAGCACAAGTGACCGACGACAGGAGCGGCAAAAATCGCGACGCTATTGTTCCCGAGCGCGCCGATAGCGAGAGTGCCAGTCACGTTCCATGTCTCAACGCGAAGGTGGCCGGCAGAGAATCGAGGGATAAGATAGGCCTTCGAAATGGCGGGCTTTAGGATGGGGGCTGCGTTCTGCCGGTCACCTCCCGCGTGTCGCGATTTTGCCGCTCCGGTCATCGCTCGCTTGTGCTGGCCTTTTTTTCCGTTGCAGCTGTACCGTCCACTGAACGTGAAACGTGGTATAGCGCTCGCAGTATCCACCGAGTTACTTGGCAAAAATCAGGTGTAGCCCATGAGTCCAAAGTGCGAAAGTATGTAGCCTCCTCTCGCTTTTATCTTTTGCCCGCTTCCACGACGCGTTTCCTTATCATTCGCCTCCTTCCAGATATCTTTATTTCTCTTTTTCTGAGATCGTCGCCGCTTCTCGTCATCGCACCTATATACCTTGGCGGAAGGCGCCGATCGACGCCGCCGGTGCGTGGCTTATACGGGTGCCGCCCTTATCGCTCTAATTGACGGGAAGCCTCTCGAGACGACGAGGGACTCGTGTCGCGAGCCTGGCTGCCGTACCCGCGAGACACGGCGCATTATGATACGACGGCGAACAAAGATGGAAGAAAAAAAAAGAACGAAAGAAAGGAGAAAAGAAAATGCGTATGGTTTTGTCTCAGTAGCGCGACAAACTTCGGCGAACTCGAAAATGAGCCTTCTGGCAACCGGGGCGATGTTCCGCAGTAGCTGCACGCTCGCATTAAAGAAAGAAAATGCATCTCGTTTTGGTCGTTCTCGACAAGATTATCGTATACCCACGTAGGTTGTAGGGTCGTTAACGTCGTTGCCGTCGTGATTATACGGTGGCCGGTAGGTTCATGTTGCATCAGATTACGCGTGACCCCATCACGTGACATTGAGTATGTGGCTTTTTCGTGTCGCGTTTTTGTGTCGATCCCTTACCACATATTCTCCCCTAGGGGCACTGCGAAGCGATTAGGTCCCAGTAAGTCTATTGTATCGCTAATTTATTATCTTTAATTATAATTACTTAACTACATGGAGAGAAATATAGGGGACATACCGCTGCTGCACACTCCTTGTTTTATCCGTAGGATAAAGATATATTTCAATTTCTCTTAACTCAACCACCGCGAATCGGCGTTTTTCCTCAACTCCGGAAGGCTCAAAGCGGTAGCTTCACTCAACCACCGAATCAGCGTTTTCTTCAATCGTGGTATTCCTCAAAGTGCAAACGGTGGCTTCATTCAGTCACCGAATCGGCGTTTTCTTTAATCGGCATCTTACTCAAGGCGGTAACAGCTGCTTTACTGCTACCGAATCGGCGTTTTCCTCAAGCGGCATCTTCCTCAATCGGCGTTTTCCTCAATCGATATTTTCTTCAAAGCGCAAATGGTGGCCTCACTCAGCCACAAAATCGACGTTTTCTTCAATCGGCATCTTCCTCGATCGGCGTTATCCTCAACCGGCATTGTCCTCAAGGCAGGCACGTATCCCCCGAAATCTTCCATTTTGCTTGGGCCTCCTCTCGCCCTTCCCCTCATACAGCATTTTGTCATGGGCGCCCCCCCCCCCCCCCGAAAAAAACATCCTGGCTACGTGCCTGCCTCAAGGCGCTAACGGCTGCTTCACTCGGCTACCGAATCGGCGTTTTCCTCAATGGACCTTTTCCGAGAAGCGTTCTGCGCACGCGCGAGCGCCCGATGCCAAGCGGCGGAAGTTGGCACCAAAAATCGAGGAAATTCGGAAGGAGGCTGTAGATCAGCGAGTAGAAAACGTAATTGCAGCATACATATAATTGTGTTACGCAAAAAAGAAAGCGGACGGAAAGAATAACAGGACGTTTAAGTGGACGCCACGGATGCCCCACTTGGACGGCGCGTTGTGCACGCCCCGCTGCTCAGAGAACGAAGAAACTGGTAGCGTAGCTCCCATTATCGATTGGTAGCGCAGGTAGGTCCCTTCCTCGATTTTTAGTTCGTGCAGCCACCGCCTGGTGCCCGTCGGTATGTGAAAAAGGTCCATTGGTGTTTTGCTCTCTTCAGGGTGCTAACGGCGGCTTCACTCGGCCACCGAATCGGCGTTTTGCTCGAGGTGCAAACGGCGGCTTCGAAAGTGGCGCGGAAAGGGGGGGGGTGGTGGAGCGGAGGGAGGCCCGAAATCGGGACTCCGGGTTCCTTCCTTTGTTCCCGAGGGACGGGGCTCCGTTGTTTCGATAACCTTGAACTTATTCTCTCGGTTTATTTGTGCGCTTTCGGTGCGTGCGCAACGCGGTGTCGGAGGGGGCCGTGGCTATGCGGTGGCGGCGACAGGCTCGCCAAAGGGAACCAACAATGCCCGCCCGCTCATGCGCGGGACTGATTCCAGCTCCACTGCCGCGAAGAGAGGGCAAGCTTCGAAGGAAGCCAATAAAATTGGAGTCCGCTCAAGACTATTTTTATGCTGTCCCCAAGTTGAAGCTCGCGATTGGTATTTCTTCTCTTTTTCTTTTTTTATCGATTAGGGCAGTTTGCCGATATCGTTTTTTCTTGAAGAATTCTGCCGCGTGTTTCGTTGAAAACTGTCGTCGCACCTAGTGTGTTTTTTTTTCTTACTCTTTTATTATTTTTCTTTAAACTTTCGGATGTTTAATGTGGTTCTTGTTGATTTTTTTTTTGCGAGTTACTTGTTGTAGAACATTTTTAGTTTTTCTTTCTGGCTTTCTCTTTCTGTCTCCCGCTCTCTTTTTATCTCCATGATGTTTTACTTGCTGCTATACATACATATTCAAATGGCCATAGTGTTACCGTGCAGCATTAGCATCATTGCGACTGCGTTAGCGTGCAGTGTTCCCTGCAGGCAATACACTTTGTGTCAGCGTAGCATAAAGTAGACACTGATCCGAGCGAAAACGTGTTTTTGACGTGTTGAAACGTGTTTTCTTTGAAAGCTTTGAAGCCCACAAAGTTTTTTTTGTTTTTTTGTGGCGCAACCGGTACAGTATAGGATTGTCGGGTACAGCTTATAACGAACAACATCGGGGAAAAAATATGTTAATAATATTTTTCTATTTGTTTAATCTTGGCATCTTCGTCATTTTTTTTTCTGCACGCTTACACTGCGTGGCACCATTAGCGCAAACGTGACATTGGCGCTTTTTCACAGTTTTATTTCGAAACGGCATTGCGGGGCACCAATATTCACCGCTAAGTTTAGTGGCCCAAGTGAGCACGTTAATCCGTCCCAATAGCTTTTATTAGAGTGCCTTCATGTGCGCTTTATGGCTCCTAGTTTTCGTAGCCTTTCATAGAAAAAAAAAGACAATAGCAATTGTTTGTTTGCGTAAGCAGTGCCACGCAGTGTCCACTGAGAACTGGATTCCAAGTGACCTTCGTGAGTCTGGTACAAGCACCGGTGTTTCTGTTTTTATTTTTATGATTATGTATTATTGTTAATGGCGAAGTGTGTGTGTCTTTTTTTAAGTACTTGAATGTCGCGTATTATGCTCCTTCCCAGCGCTTGGCACCCAGGTGAAAAATGCCGAGTCGCTGGGCCCGGAAGCATGCTCGCTTCTGGAGCATTTGCTCCCAGAAGGGAGCAAATGCGCATGTTCGAAACGCGCCCCACGGCCCAGTGGGCAAAGGTGGCAGTGCGCACGAGGCCGTTACTGGAATGGTATCGGCGGCATGCGAGGGGTGTTCATAAAGTTCATAATATCGGTACCATATATTAAAGAGAAAAAAAAATGGGGGGGGGGGGGGGGGGGCAGAGAGGAGGGGGGGAGAAAGACAAAACGGACATCAACACGAGCGCGCGTCCCTCTAGTTTCGGCATGGTATAAACATCGCGTGCTATATAGTACCGCAGAACGCCGCTAGGGCGTCGATACAAAAGTGTCACCGTCCGTCGAAAAAATCATTTTTCCTTTTTGACTTTTTTTCTCCTTCGATCGCCGTCATTACTTTGGACGCGTGTTGGGTTCACAACTATCATCCAGATACAAAATTGCACAGCAAACAGTGGCAGCATGTAAACTCACCAGTGCAAAAAAAAAATAAAAAAGACCAGGACTGTGCCGTCGTCGACAAAGGTCACGCTGAGCGTGTTTTGCGACTGCCCTGGTATTCTCTTAAAAGATTGCGCTCCCAAAGATCACACGACCATAGGAAACCATTCTTCTGACAAAGTCGCGAGAAGCTATCGAGGCAAAACGAAGAGGGAAGCTCACGAAAGGCGTCCGTCTGTTTCGTGACCATGCTCCATCTCACTCGGCACAGGCGACGCGTTGTCACACGCGGCCTCTTAAAGGGTAACTGCAAAGAAAAAAAAGTGTTTTCTTTTGTAAACAGCTTAATTGGGACAAGCATGTCACAAAACAGATCTTCCGCGAAAAACAATTTTTTTCTAGCAATATTTATATTTACGCCATAGGAAGTAATTTAGTCGGAGTCACAAGTTCTCCACATTTGAAACTCCCGCTCTTTCGACGCGCGCGGAGTGGCTGTTGTACGTCACTCCGTGACGTATAGCAGCCACTACGTGACGTATAATACCAACTTTGTGGCGCGCGATTTAAAACGGACGAAATAACCGCAAACTAAAATCAGTCTCGTGCAGCAAATATTGCTGTTAAAAATTTTGTTTTCGGCGGAATAATTGTTTTGTGACATGCTTGTCCCAATTAGGATGTTTAAAAATACACTTTTTTTTTCTTGGCAGTTACCCTTTAAGGTTACGAAATTTTACGGCATCTTCCTTATTCACCCGACCTCGCATCTAGTGACTTGTTCCTCTTCACTCGCACGAAGACTCCACTGCGTGGAAAGCATTTCAAGGACGACGACCAAGTGATTGCTGATGTGGAGTGATTCACTGAACACTCAAAATGACGAGGTTTATAACAACGGCCGCTGGCAAAAGTGCGTGATTTTTTTAGGTAGCAGATATGTAGAGAAAGGCTAAGCTCCTGCCCGCGTTTCATTGCTGAATCTCTATTCCATCGTGACAATAATACGAACTTTATATGAACGCCCCTCGTAAATAATGGTATCTGGGTCCGCTTGTCAGAGATGAAATCAGTCGGGTCTTATCTATGGCACTCGAAAACGAGCGCCGTCAAGTACAGGGCAAGCGTGGGTCCCCTCAGCCACCCATAGCCTTGACAACGTTCTTTGTCGAGACTTTCTCAGATAGGACCTACCGATTTTATTTCCAGAAAACCGAACCTAATTTGTGGGCGTTTCTTTTTTTTTCATTGCTTTTCGCAACATTGGCGTTTACCGGTTTTCCTCGAGTCTTTCTGACCGCATATCCTCAAAAACATATTCCCGGTGCCTTGCAGTTTGCTGCAGGTGAACCGAGGACACAGCCAAGGTGCTATCCCACTCTGCTGCGCACAGACTATGCAGTTCCAGGGTCACCGCATAGATGGCGCCAGCGTCCCAGTGTGTTCTCTCGTCCTAAGAAATTTTACGCGGTTTCAACAGGTCTCGTCTCTCTCGGTCGTACTCGGTTGCAAGAGTGTGAACGGGCCTTTACATCCAGTTTCTAGCCTCTCGGGTCGTGAAACAGTCGCAAGTGTGTCCACCAGGCTAAACGCGAACGTGAGAACCAGCCTTTAATCCAATTTGTTGGCGGAACGTAGCAAGGGAGGCGCTAAACAATCACCTCGAGAGCCGTTGGCACGACCAACAGAATTCCACGAGCGTCGCGGTCTGTTAGAAGTGGTTAGCCTGTCGAGATGCCCTCCCTTCTCCCATGTCGGGGAAACGCCACTCTGTGTTAGAGAACGCAAAGAGAAAGCGAGAGAGAGAGAGAGAGAGACCCTTTTATAACATGGGAATCTCGTCCGGAGGTATTTAAGGAAAGGTAAAAGGGCGAGGGTGCGATGAAGGTTGGGGGAAAGGAGGACGAGACACCAAGCCCGAAGGCGTCCCTGTTGTCTCTGATTGCGCTCTTGCGTCGCATTTGAGAACCCGCACCTGTCAAAAGTCCACTCGGCGATGGTTCGCGCCGTTTTCAATCTCACGTCTGACGGTTTGGCCACGGCATTGTCTTTGCGTCTTTCTCATTCTATCTATAAATACAACGTCGCTTTTAGTCTTTTCTTTTTTTACTCGTTTATTAGTTTTTGATTGCTTATTTGTATTTTGTTTCTTTGCTTGTCTCGAACCGGTGGTCTTCGTGCGACAGCCGAGTTTGAAGCGACCTTGCTGGCGACAGCAAAGGTCGAGCTTTATGTCGCGGGTTTTCTTTTGTCTGTATATTAATTTTATATCGTTCCCGATCTTCGGCGCAAGTTCAGGGTCGACGGGAACGGCGATTACTTTTAGGTCCTCATCCCTCTACGGCCGTTCGCGAACACTTCAAATCGTCCTCGTTAGCGACCTTGGAGTGACTAGAGTCACTCGCAGCTCAAGAAACTCGGTGTGTGTCCTTTTATTACAACGCCAGCTAAAGATTATGTTTGTCAACATGCGCTGCGACAGAAAAATTGCTTTAAACACCACAAAATAAAAAAAAGGAGCAATATTTTGTTGGCAAGAAAACAAGAAGAAAGAAAACGGCTTTCGAAAAATTGTTGGGCATTTTTCCCGCCTGATAAACGGGACTTTCGGAAGGTTAGAATCGGAGATGAACGGGCGTTATCTTGTCAACCAGACCGAATAAAACCTTAAATAACGGGAATTGCTTTTTTTTCGGTTCTAGTTGTTTTAGAAAGTTTAACCTTTTTTGTGTATATATTTAACGTATTTCTGCTCTTTTAGTCCACTTAGTGCCGTGCGGATATTTTCCTCCCCGCGTTTCCAAAATATTGTCTTTACCGGTCCGTGACATCAACTTCCTGGGTTATGGGCTCCCTATCTCGAATAAAGAAATACAGTTGGAGCGAAGTCAAAAAACATACAAAAGAATCATTTTCATTTCATTTCGTGTTTCTTTTGCTTTTCTGTCCGCTTCCGAGAGTCGTTATTTGTCTTTGTTCCCGCGTCCCAGCAAGAAGACTGTATGATCCGCGTCCACGAAAACGTGCGCAGCGTACCCGAGGCGGGCTTCGCCGCATCGCTCCCCGTTTGAGCGGCGAAGCACGCTTGGCAGGAGCTCTTTTCCTTTTTTTTTTCTTTTTCTATTTTGTTGTTGGCCTTTATGAGGTATCTCCCCACAAAGCGAAGGGATGCCTTAGAGACCTCGTTGCATCTTCTGTCCGCTTGGAGCGCCGTTGTCCTTCGGGTACCGTCAGCGCGTTTCGGTCGCTAACGGTTAGAGTTAGCGTCGTCACTTCGCAGGATATACCATTTTGCGTAATCAACCCAATGCTTCCCGCGTTACAATGGCATTTCAGTTACTGTATACGTGTAACCTGGCTGATTTTTCCGAGTAACTTTTAAATTTAAGGCAGTTGCAGTTATTTCTCAAAATTTTGTTGATCCACTACACGACTTTTCTTTGAGTCTGAGTACTGGTACCTGCGTGTTGTCACGGCCTGAAACTCTGATGTGAGTGGGGTGTTCTATCAGAACTGAACGCCGCCAATTTTCATTTTTAACGATTTGAACCTGACTTTGTTACTTTTCTTTACTAACCGTATATGTCGTTCCTATAGATACCCGCTTTAAAAAAAAAACATTTATAACTTCATAATATTTCGGTTCGAGTAACTTAAGAGTAGCGTTTCTAGCTCTGATAAGTAAGATATGTGGAATCAGCTTGATGAGAAAACCTACCCTTGTAAGTTACCTAAAATTGGGAGCAGTAGGTTGTTATTTTGGGATGAAAACGTACCATTGAGTCAGTTTATTTTATTTATTTTTTAATTTAATATTTTTTAGGCAGGAGCTTATTTCTTTCTCGTGGTGTTGGCAAGTCGCAGGTGCGAACCGCGCGCTAAATCAAGTGGCGGCGAGGTGTACCGAACACGCTGCCAACGATCTTTCTGTTTTGCGCGCAAGCGCGCACGTCTCAAGACGACGTCGTGGAATTTTCATTCGTAACGCGCTCCCTAATTTATATCCTCGACGTCATTTATTAATGATATCCGGCCGCCGCAGTTTGCGGACGATAAAAACTGCCGGTGCAACGGGCCGAAGAGACTACCGCGAGCTGCCAAGCTTTCCTTCTCGGAGGAGGAGGAGGAGGAGGAGGAGGAGGCGTAATCCGAAACCCCAGATTCTCACGTTTATTTTCGACTCTGAGGGACTCGCGACAAGAGTGCCTACGTCGTGTATACGGTGCATCTCTCCATCTCGCTTCAAAAGCCTCTGGCATTTTTTTTTGTATGTGTTTTATCGTAATAATGTTTTTTTGTTGTTTTTTTTTGGTGCTGAGCTACGCCGGGCAAGTCAATGCGAGTTCGTCCGTTCTTTTCCGCATATTCGCTCCGTGTAGTTGAGCCTTAAAGGGGCCATGAACCGTTTTTCTACTTTCGCTAAATACTACTCAGAATCACTCCGTAACGTCAATAACTGAATAAACTTCCTTTAGTTTTTCCTTTTATAAGCAATGACAGTCGCAAAAAAAAAACGACAAATATGAGCATTGTTAATCCTATCAACTCGAAGCCAGAACAAGCGGCCACGTGGCCTGGTGGCTATTCTATGGCGCCAACGTTAATCATAGCCACGCGCTGTGGTCGGCAAAGTATAGAAAACGCGTGCTGGGCTCCAGGCATTGTTAGACTTCGGCTGTTCTCATCACCGCAGTGGTTGGACGCGAACCACTACCCGAGTGTCTTACGAGCCCAAGTCGAGTGCTCACGCAGTTCTCGTGTCCAATCCTTGAGCCGCGCTCGACCGTAGCCGGGCAGGTGGTTTCGATCCCACGATTACGTCATCAAGCTTTGCGAAGGCAAGACTGAAAGAAATAGTCCCCTTTTATCCTCGCCATTTCACCGCGACCAAGAAGCTTCTGAATGAGTGGTGGTCCGTGCGAGTGTACTTGGGCCAGACTAGGACGAGTGCGCCTGTGCAAAGTCCTGAACGTTCCAATCCGATATCGTTTCGCGACCCCTTTAAGCGTTCCACGCATCCGTGACGCCACCGTAACTTAACTCCACAGGAGGCAGGCGGCAGTGCGCGGCGCACGACAGCTCGTGCTGTCTTGTGTAGCGCTCGTGCAGACCCGCAGCGGGGTGGTCGGCGCGAGCAGGACTACAGTTCCCACGATGCATGCCCGCCGGCAGCGGTGTCATTGGGCGCCTGCCCACGACGACCGGTTATGGACAGGCGCCCAATTCTGTCGCCCTGTCGTTTAAGGGCTCGTCGTAATACGCTGCCGCTGGGAAAGGGGAACGCGTGCCAAAAAATGTGCGGTGCGTGGATTATTCCCTACCTCGCTGTACTTCTAGCACGGGCGGCAGCTTGTGCGACCAACACCAGAGATCGAAGGCCGTACTGCCCAATTTTCTACGCCACCTACCGAGGGCCAGCGCGGGACAGATATTGGTTAGTGTCACGTCAGTGTTCAGGCCCAATATCCGACCCGCACTGGCCCCCAGTACAGGTGACGCAGGAAATTGAGCAGTTCTCACGCCAAGGTGGTGGAGCTCCTTCTGGCTGTGCATAGGCACATAATTTACTTCACGGGAATCTGGTTCCTGCGATCGCGAGCTTGTTTGTAAACTTGGGGCCCAGGAAGAGCTCTATATCGCTTTTCGGGAACAAACAAACGTAGTTCCTCCGATTGGGACGGCACTCATCGATACGTTACTTCAGTCAAATTTGGGTGTTTTACGTGGCCAGACCGACGAGGGGCATCTGGCACGCCCCTGCGAAGGAACTGGGGATTCATTTCGACCACCCGGGGAGATCTCTTGACGTGCAGCCGATATCTCGGTTTCATGACACCTTCTCTCCACAATAAGCATTCGTCAGATACCTCGGCCGGGATTCGAACCTGCCACCTGACATACGATAGGCCGGCGCCTTGAGGATCCTAGGAAGAGATTGCCGGGCTCTGATTGGACGGGTTAGTGGGGAGACGCAAAGGCTAGCTGCCTTCCTCGTATCTCTCTCGCTCCAGTCAGAGCGAACAAGAGCGTCGTCTGTTCCTCGCGTTCCAACGCTTTAAAACAGCTAGCCTTTGCGTTTAGCCACCATCCTTTCGATCAGAGCTTGGCCCTCTGACGTCAGCACATCTATTTCTCTCCCTCACTTCCTCTCCGCGTGCGTCATCTCGGTGATGCACTTTAAAGATGGAAGCCTAAAATTACCAGCTTAGTTTATTTCTTTCGTGCGAGATTAAGCGGTGAGCTCGGTGTGACACTAACCGGAGGCCGTGTTCTTTCCGTCTACAATGACTCAAAGCGTGCTCCGAAGCGTGTCCCATTGTGTGCTAGGGGAGTTCGTCTTGGCGGACGAGCAGCAATCGTCGGCTCCGCTTCCTCGGGCTTCCAAATATAAAGTGGCTGTCGGGCGTGCCGAGAGGGGGCCACTGGAATGCTGCAGGGGAAAGGATGCCCGGGGAGCCCCTGGAAAAGTTCGCAGGAAGGGGAGAGGGAAGAAACCGCGCTTGTCCCTCCTCGGAGCGGTCCGTGTTTTTTGCCCACGAGCCCCGGATGATAACCCTGTGGGAAGCAGTAGAAAGGGATGGAATATATTTTACTTTTGACGATAAAGAAAAAAAAAGTATGTTCTTACGTAATGGAACACAATGGTTGTAAAGTGTGAAAGGGCACCCAGACCTTCGACGACCATTTCGGGAGAGGGAAACGTGCGTGCGTGCTTAACGTGGGATGCGTTATAACTGATAAGACTGGTGTGATGTAGTTCGAAATAAATTGCCGATGCAGTTCACACTTACCAGCATCGTACATTTGACACTTAGATTTGAGTTAAGGGTTTACCACGTAAAACAAAACTACATTGCGTCTTAAAAAGACAGATGCCGCATCGCCACTATTGCGCCTACACAGATACGCATAAACAAAACGAAAAAGCGCGAGATGTCAAGGTGAAACAAAAATCGCTTTCGGCGATCGAAAGTGAGAGTGAAGCGCGGCAGCCGGAAGAAAAAACGGGAGTCTGGTGGAAGCTTTCTTTTTTTCTGTATTTCTGTTTCCTTTTGTTTCTTTCGCGCTGTGTATGATTCATTGATCTGAATTTAGCGGCGGGAGGGTTGGGAATGCGATGTGATTGACAGACCGACGGTGAAAAACCCCCTCCGGGTCGACTTTTGAAAACGCTGCCGCCGCTCCCGAAAGACAAAACTGATCGAGGTTTTTCGGGGTTTCTCCGCAGCAACTAACGAACCAATGGTACGCGTTATCTGCGTTGGCTGCGTGGTTGGGTACACTTTCGAATTGCATAAACAGAAATTTCCTTCGTAACATGAGAGAATTTTTTAAAACTTCTATTTGTACAAGCTGTTAGCAGACGTCGACAAAACAGATGAAACCGTCACACAGGATAATCTAACCAGATCGTCAGACGTCAACAAAGCAGATGACACCTTCACACTGGATAATCTAACCAGCCCGTTCTCCGTTTTTTTTTTTTATAGACAAGCAGATGTGAACGTAGATATGCTTCTTTTTTTTTATTATTCTCACCGTAATAACAAAAAAAAAAGAAAAGGGAAACAGCGACGCAGGAAATTTAAAATTTGGAATCAATCGGAACAGGAATTCCGCGAACCGATGCAAATACATTCAAATCATTCTGTCGTCTGCTATCTTGTCCCGGCAAAACTCATTAGATGACGCCACTCTCTTTTGCTTCTTTCGCGCGTGTAATTACTAGTGTACTAATTAGCGACGATTAACCGAGTTGACCGGCAAAAGCAGAACCTATGTTGCGCATAAAAAACAAAACAATAAAAAAAAAGTCGCGAGCACGTGAGAACTTTGACGGCGCACAGCCCACACTCGCTCGGCGCTCGGTGCTCTCTACTGCAGTGCAGCAGAGGAGCCGTCGGCATTGATCCCGCTCGTTGCGCCCTCTGGCAGCGTTTCGCGGGCTCGCCGCGACGGGGCGCCACGGGCACTTTCGGCGGTCTTTCTGTCATCTTTTTCTTTCTTTCTTTTCCCAACAGCCGCTTCGTTTTGATCTTTTTTTTTTTCGTTCCTTCTTTCCTCTTTCTCGACTCTCTATTATTGTATTTCGTACTCGGGACTGCCTGCCTGCCTTTTTGCGCTACGAGCGCGGTGGGAACGCACTCGACACTGCCCTACGCTAGAACCCTGCCGCTCGCGTCGCGAGCTCGTTTCGTCGCTCAAACGTCTTCGTAACGTCGTTGTTAACGTCCCCTTAACGTCGTCTCAGCTGCGTCAAAGAAACTCGCGTTCGCTTTCATCCGGTGCTTGTTGTCTCCCGTCTTCAGACCCGTCTCATCGAGAGTTTTCAGCGTGCCTGTGTGTGTGTGTGTCTCACTGCCATCGAACGTGGATTTGGGGCATTTCGAGGGGGGCGCCCTCCGCACGACTTCGTGGTTTGTTGATGCCAGTGTGAACCGTAGCAACGCCGATCCGAGAGACAACGATGTGATCGGGTCTTCACTTGGCAGCGTCATGCCGCCTCATCGAACACAATCACCACTACTGGTAAGCTGCACGCACCCGGATATCGATCACTACCATCCCACCTCCGTTCGTTACGTCGCTTCTCTTTTTTTTTTTTCTTCATTCATTACCCTTACAACTATGGAGGAGAAGGGAAGTCACTACGGTTGCGTCAGTCATGTTATGTAATGGGACGTGTTGGTGTCTGCCTCGCTTGACCTAGTCCCTCGTTTGGCGCGCCAACCAAAGTGTGACTACTGTAGCACTTTGTATGGAAAATGCGGCTCTCGCCTTTGTTGTGACGACGACGTGCTGTTGCGCCCGTCGCTGATTGGCTGGCCGGATTAGCTGCGATCGCCGGCGGATTGCCTCGGAGAGAGAGTCGCTGGCAGGGCGAGAACGGTGGGTGTCCGGCCTTTAGAACGCTCCCGCTGCCTTCCGTCGTGCTTTGACTGCTCGCGCACGTTCGAGGCTTGCGAGACGGCGAAGCATCGTCGAAGGTGGGAAGCGGACGCTGGGGGCCGGGCAATTGAAGGACCTCCCTACCGTTCTAGCCCTGTCAATGACCATAGTGGCAGCTAATTTGTCGCGGTCTGCGTACCGCGGTGGCGGCGTCTTTTTGAACGAGCGAGAGCGTCCGTGGTTTGTCGCAAGTCTGTTTGTTGTTTTTGTTTGGGGGTAACGCTGACCCAGTTTAGGGAAAAGGTCTAGGGATCACGCGAGAGTGGGGGAAAGCGAAGGAAGGGGGTCAGACAAAGTGGCCCGGTCTGTGCCGCACTTTCTCGCGCTATTCTTTTTTTCTTTGTTGGTTTTGGCCGGGATTATTTGATGAGATGACAGAAGAGCCGGCTTTGTTCCCCTAATCCCGGGTATAAATCGGATTTGTGCTCGCGCTCAATTGGTGCGTTGAGTGGGCTGCCGTCTTTCTCGGGTGCATCGTGAGATGGGGATAGACGTTCGGGGTTGTCGGCGCACCGGTCGTTTGATAGCGCTGACTAATTGCGTTTCTGATATCGTCGTCGTCCTCCATGCGATCCAGTCGTGGGTATAGTTGCTACGGACTTTTTGTCGTGTAAGCGTTGGTTGACTCCCGTGATGTCGTTTCACGTAGGAGACCCGACGAATCGGAAAACAAGAACGAATCAAAGATAGAAAGGATCTGTTCTGTCTGGTTTCTCTTTAACTATACAGTTTTACACATCACCAACACGCTCGCCTAAAACAAATGATGAATTGGGAATCGTTTAGTTTAGTCCCAGTCGTAATATACGGTGAACACTTTGTGTATATTTATATGAGTTGTTTCATATATTTTGGTGCTCTTCGAATATATTTGAACTATAGTACAGCAGAACGTCACATTTCCCTTAAAATATATCTATTGGTACTCCAATGCACATACCAATAACAATACCGTAACTCACATTTATTAATTATTTATGTTTTATTTTCCATTTAAAATACTTTGCATGTACATTTCTGTACACTACCTAAGGGGGAGATTGAGTCGGGGTACAATATAAACACTCACAAAACGAAGAACCTCGCGTTCTCTCAGCCCATAAACAATTTTAGCGCAAACACGGTAAAAATTTATACATTTTAATGCTCCTTAGAGAAGAGCGCCACCAACGACGAAAACGCATGTATTATACAAAATATAAAACACTATTTAGGCAAGGACACGCGTGAGCAATGAAAACTATGGAGCACTTAAGAAATCAAGATAGAAGCTCGAAATGCAGCAGCTTCAGAAAGCGAGGTTCTGTTGTCAGGGAGACCAATCCAGTGCATATATGACTGCGCGTGGCAATGATGAGTTATTTTATATATATGCTTATTCGCTCTGTGGTCCTTATGTTATAGGAGGCCCCACCGTGATGATTTTGTTTAGCCCTTGGCGTCGTAGTAGGCAGCCTAGCAATTAAGCGCTGCTCTAGTAAAACGTCTCATATGAATGTATCTAATAAACATATCATGACATATAAAGTCATATAAGAACTTACATGTGCCTTCAATAATTTCTATGTAAGTTTTCTCACGTTTGTGGGACGTGTTTTCCTTTCGAATGGGGTATGTTATTCTCAATGTAATTATTAAAGTCAGAACAATTGTGTGATAAGACTGTTGCTCCGTTTGCGGCGAACTGCGCCAAAGTGTTTACCCCGCCACATTTCGCCCAATTAAGTATGAAGAATTTACGCCAACGTTGCTCTAAATGGTTAATTTTGTATGTCGATCTGATAGCTCGGGCCCCGCCATATTGCCGGATCGTTACAATAGCCTTGTGCCTTTTTTTAGTGTGTTTTTCTTAGATTATTGTTGACGATGACGCAATATTCTATTCTATTTTCGTATCAGTTAATGACAGTACTCGGGAGTTCTGTCATGTATACTTCTCATTTTAGTCACGCTTCTCACCGACCACCAGTGCACTGTGGAGAAGCGACAGCCGTGATGTAGAAAGAGCGCTTTTACGTGTCTCCCTTCGCCACAGCGCTACCGCGTACTAAGAAGCAGCATAACCCGTTCAATACGCATTCGGCACTCGAAAAACAACAGCAAATTGTTAAGGTAGTATTGTGACAACCTTTGTAACAGTTGAATTGTCAAAATAGCATCACTACTGGTCTAGCATTGATCGAAATATCCTGACAATGATGAACGCAATGCAACGTTCATCAATTGATCGTAGACTTTTTTTTTCTCTCTCTCTCTTAAACCCTGCATTTAGCTGCCATCTCCATATGGGCTTTCAGTTGTTTGAAGGTGCCGTCAATAAAACTTAAAAATAAATTAGCTGCAGCAGTGGACGAATACTAGAAGGTAATGAATAACCTTAATGAGTTCAGCTATATTTTTTCAAGTGGTATACTTAGTGCCCACTTCCTCATTTCGTATTGTCACGAGAATACATGAGCTGCCGTTGATGCTCATAACTAAATAAAACAGAGCTGTTTTAACAGAATTAGGCATTGTTTTATTGCATCAAATTTGTATTTAAGTAAAGGGTTTAATGTTGTACGAAAACTAATTTATTACTCACGCCATTCCACTTTAATACCAACAAGCTCCACTGCACATGCAGTGGAGCTTGTTAAAAGAAAATGTTAACTCTCGCCATAACATTATTCTTGCCTTTTCTTGTTTAAGTTTGATTGCATCAAACTTTCTTGGGCAATAAATGCTAACCAAAGATAGTCTTTTCTTGTTAAGCTAGAGGCCGCCATATGAATCTTAGCACAGTATTCGCAGTTCGATGAATGAGAACTAATTAGTATATACTCGTGCTCCAAAAGTCGTTTTTGCTGCTCCAAAATTGACCTTTGGCTGCTCCGAAAATGACTCGGGCCAATCACATCACTGGAACAATTATAAAATCTTATGTTGACGTGTGTTTTGTAGTGTTGGCATTGCTTCGAAGCTACCGCGACAAAATTGTGTTGTCACATTATTCACTAACGGATTGGACTCAACGCGCAGGCTAGCTGTTTGATGCTAAGAAATGCCTCCGCCTCCCCCCTCTCTCTCTCTCTCTCTCTCTCTCTCTCTGTATTTATTTACTTGTAAAAAAAGAAATCCCCAAAAAAGAGAACTTACAATGGCAACTGTGCCGTTCAGACCTGGAGAGTATGAGTCATCTGTCTCGTAAAATTTGATCCAAACCTGTTTGTGATACCGAACGTTCGAATGTTTAGAATTCGAACACCTCATCGGAGGAAAAAAGGAAAAGAAAAGCCGGCAAAATCTCGCCGAGCACGTATTATTGTAATTCGCTCTGTTTCTGAGTAACTCTCAAAACCGAGAGCTTAAAAAAACATCACTTAACATAGGCTGGCTGGAACTTCGGTTCCAGCTATGGCGTCTGTATGGCATGGGTTGGTTTATAGTTGGAACTTGGACGATTTGACAAATCAAGACTTCACGAACGCTCGTTCCCAAGCTTATAAGTAAACGTACTGTTGTACGCCAACAAAAAAAAAAAAAAAAAAATGCCAATTTAACAGTGGACAGTTGCATACTTGGAAAAATGGTAATGCGCTTATTTTATTTTGGTCTTACCTGTCGACGGAATTTCTTTCGTTCATTGTACGCAGGTGTCCTCATAGACCGCGAGTACATTTCCCTCTTTCGAAGAGGAGACGTTAGAGACGTAAAATACCATCTATTGAACTCGAGGGCCTCGACGGACCACGAAAGAACACATTTGTGGACATTTGATAATGCACGCTATCGAATGCACGCCGCGTGCATTTGATAATGCACGCGGTCGAAACAAAGAAACAATGCGGCAGTCGCTTGTGCAGGACTGCGTAGCTGCGCGGTACTATTGCGCACGTACTGTATACGCCCCGAGTTCTGCTGTGGAAGCGGCAGTGCCGCGGCTGCCGCCGATAGGAACATTTTTGCCGCTCCCTTTCTTGTATCTCCGAGGTATTCTGTTCTCTAGCCCGGCATCTCGGCGGCGGTAAGGTTACGCATTGTTTGTCGTCCGCCTGCTGTTACTGCTCTTCGTTTCATCTTGCGTTGGACCGCTGCGGACGCTACGGGCCATATCCCAGCCAATCCGGCGCTTGGGAACGGGCCACGTGACTATGCGCGTCCCGCACGGTGCTGTAGGTCACGTGACACTCGCACGGCATCGGATTGGCTTGGATGGCACGTAGCGTCCCCCGCTATCCATCGTAAGGTGAGACGCAGTGTAGGGCAGCGCTGACCTCGACTTTCGGAATATGTTGTAGACATCCGGTAGGCGTCACCTTCGCTGGTGTTCCGTCTAGTGCGTAGACAGATCCATATACTGTATCACATCGATGCGTTTCTGATGATTTCAGCCAATGGGAGTGAGGCGCTAGGCGCGAGCGAGCTCCGCTACTGCGGTGGCATTGTGTCCTCTAAGTAACGCTTTTCCGTGCCGCTTTTCGTGCCTTACGTTTTCAACAAATTAAGCGTATGTTAAACGCATTCAACGTTAACTATACCCAACTCAAACATTTTCTCCCCGATTTTTTTTTTTTCGCCGATGTAACGTGTTAACATTGCGGTGCCCGTGACTACGTCATCAAGTTTTGGGAAGGAGGGACTGAAAGACAAAATCGTTCTTTATTCTTGACACCTGTACACCTTGACGAAGAAGCTTTTTGGTCAGCGACGTGGCGTGCGAGTATACTTGGCTCTCGCAGTACCGTTAAGCTCGCGTAAAGTGAAAAGATGTTCCAACCCAACATCGTTGCACGGCCCGGCACTATTTGTTTGCCGTTCTTGTGGAACTGAGTCGCTCTCTGAACGCAAAAATAGAAGCAGCTCCAGCAAAAAGCCGTTACGTTATGTTTTGGGAAATGTACCGCTGCACCTTGTTGTCGTCTGCTCTCCTTCTCTGCACTTGTCCCGGTGAGCATCCGTTCTGGAGATTGTTGGAATCGGTTCAACTCTTTGCCCCGAAAAGCTTGAACTGCGGCATCTGGGCGGTGTGTGTTTGCTCGAGACGTATCCGCTACCTCTGCCAATCTCCACTGCTGCAGACTTGTTTAAAAGTTGGGCCCGGTTTGAAGCCCAACACGACCTTCGACTGCCTGGTTGAGGAATAGCCATAAGTAGGCCGTAGACTTTCCGGTTTAAACCGAAAAACACCGATAAATACCCGTTGGTGTAAAAAGAAATTGGCTAAAACCGAAAAACATCGATTTCTGAAAACGTTTCCCCCAGCTTGTTTTTGTCGAAATCATCCCCTCTTAGACCTAAACTCTTAGTTGTTTTATGAGATAATTTGCCCGATAATCGCCTTTCTTAGCGTCCCTCCGAAGCCCCGATATTTGAAAAATGAATAAACACCGAAAAACATCCGCCGATTTTCCTCTTAAATACACACTGGGAAGTCTACTGCATGTCTCGAACTTTTATCGAACCCGAGGGTTTCCTGACGAAAAGGGAACATTTCATATGCGGTTTGTCCAGTAAAGGTTTTAGACGTTGAATGAAGAGGTCTTTGACGGAATGGCCGCTCCCACATCAGATTATCGTCGCGCAAAAACCGTTTTTATGTATCTACTACATATCTCCTTACCGAGAAACTTGACACTTGAGAAGGCGCCGTTACGTATCGTATATACATTAAAATCTAATCGTCTGGTGTACGTCCGGGGAGAGCGCGGTCACGTGGTTCGAGGTTCGGCGTCTGATTGGTTCGGCGGGCATATGGCGGTAACCTCTACTGCCCGGCCGAGAGTTGGGTGCGATTCGGCACGATTAGGCTGGCGAGGCCATCTTTAGAACGGCACCGTGTATCTTTATAGGCTCGATACGGGAAGTCGCTTTCGACGCCGATCTTCCGCTGATGCCCCCTTCTTTATTCCTCTCTTTCTTCTGTACTCTCTTTTACTTTCTGTCTTCCCTTTCTTTATATCTTTCGTACGCCTTCGCAAGGCCGACCAACACATACAGAAGACTTCACGGCTCTCGTTCGCAGCTGCCGCTTCTGCTTTCCTTCGAGTACAGGAGCGCGCTCTATACTTATTGTCACACTTCGTGTATTGGGAGCGCCTGTAGCTCTTACAGGAAACATACGCACCAACTCGTTAATTTTGCGCACGGATACCTTTCGACAGTCAGCGTCACCGCTTTAGTGTGACGTCGGAAGCACGAGTTCGTGCACGCTGCATCAAAAACGAATGTGCGCCGCGATAAAAAAATTTTGTTTGCTAACGGTTAACGCTCCCGGCTTGTGCTTAACGATCGTTCAACTGCGGGCAATATTTTTCACGGTATTTTTATTTTTGAGCAGCGCAGTGGTAGCGTCGTTCACGGCGCAATCTGAATCTGGAATCGAATTTACGTCGAAATTACTTTTAAAATTTGCACGCGGGGTCCGCTGCAAAACCTAACGACTGTTGCCGTAAAAAAAAAAAGTGTGATTATAGGCGGAGTTGTTTTAAGCGTTCGGGGCTTCTTCCGCGCGCTGGCGTTTGTTGTTGCGCCGCCTTTGTCTCGCGCAGAGGGCGGGCTCCGTCAATCAAGGCATTGCGGATCGCGCGAGAGCGACAGTTCTGTCTGCGCTGGGAACCGCCTCGAAGGCCGTCAACAAGCGCGCAATGGCGCCCTCCGTCGCCTCCTTTGCTGAGACGTTTGAATCGAACGTTGTTTCGTCGAACGCCCTTTTGGTCGAACCCCGTTTCGTAAGAGACGTTTCATCGAACGCTGTTCGATTGAATGTCGTTTGATCGAACGCCGTTTCATAAAAGCCGTTTCGATAAAGGCTGTTTCATTGAATGTCGTTTCGTCGAATACCATTTCATCGAATGTCGTTTAATCGAATGCCGTTCTATCGAATGCCGTTCCATCGAATCGGCATTTCATCGAACGCCGTTTCATCGAATGCCTCTTGAAAATACCCCGGAACCCACTGTGAGGGCCTCCGCGCTTCCACTAGCGCGACGTACTCCGATTCGTGTCCGCGGCGCCGACAATATGAAAGCATCGGCTTTTGGGCGATGTTGTCATCGGGCTTTGTGTGCAGGCGCTTTCTTTTGTGGCCAGCAGTTGGTGACGTTGAAGCGTAAAGAAAAGCTTTTGCCATGTTTACAGGCGGGATAAGAACGGAGGACTTTCAATTGTTCCGCCTCCAAGGAGAGCTTCCCGGCTTCGGTAAGGCTTCGATGTCTCGTGAGCTTCGAACGTGCACATGCGGCCAGAGCACGGAGGAAGGCAAAGAGCTCCTGCTGGAGGCTGAGTGTTCGAAAGAGTCGCCCTGCCGTTGTCTTCGAGGCACTAATTAACCGCCTGTCCGTCCGCGACCGGTGTTTGTTGTGCCCGTCGCTCCAGTGTGGACGGGGCCCTTAGGAGCGAATGCTTGCGTTTACAAATCGGGCCTAGTTCAACTTTGTGAGCACCTTATTTGCAGACCTCGTATCCGCATCAGCAGCTGGTAGTTCGATCATCGTCTAACCCGCGTCTGGACTGCGTCCCCAAATCGGCATGATTCCGTGCCTGGCATGCTATGTGCTCATTTGGTTTGTCCGTTAGATATTATTATACTCCGTTTTATCTGAAGTCCGAGAGCACACTAGGAGCCAATGGGGCCAATAAAACATCTAAAAAAACACTGAATCATGTTTTTTTTTTTTATGCGTGTATTGCCGCCGTCTGATTCAGTCCAGCGCGAAGAATGCATCATGGCATCGCGTTTGTAGTCTGTGCATTTTTTTTTTGCAACAAGTTTTATGTTTGAGCATGAAACGGAGTATAAGATATATAATTCGTTTCACCGTATGCCCGTCCGAGCGCATGTGGAAGGCACGAACACATACACGAACGAACAAGCATACTAAAAGTCACTGAGCGCTTCCCTGTATGCATGATTGGTTCAGTGATGATAGAACACATTCAGAAACGCGATGAACACCATGACGTTGCGTCTTTGAGGCTGTTTCATTGGTCTCATCGGATCGTAGCCCACGCTGTAGTCCGGACCTAAAACCAAGTATAGGAACAGCATTTCTGCGCTCGCGCTTCACAGAGCTTGCAGAGCATGGTGTGAAGGTGTTGTTAGCACAGCTGTCCGTCGGAAACAATGGCTTGCGCGCGACTCTGCAAAGAGATTGTCGTCCGAGGGGATAGTTCCGCGTACTGCCACACGACGTGGGAGCTTCTCGAGTTTTGCATCTTATCTATACAGCGGCACTCGCTTCCATAGCGCAGCGAGGCAAGCTTCAGCTGCTTGGCAGGATAAGAAAATAACGGTCTTGTGGAGATATCGTTCTCTATGGGCAACCTGCAGATCTAACTAACTCAGCTTCCATACACGCGCGCGCCTCTCGCGGCGACGTTGCGCGTTCTCATCGAGAAGCGACCTCGGCAGTCGCAGCTCGACTGCAGTGGTGCACCGGTGGGTGTTGCAAGGTCGATGTGCCTGCTAGGGATACCACATTGGCGGAAGTGCAAAGCAGCGCGAGCGGCGCCAGAGCTCTTATAGACCTTTTCTGCGCATACTCTCGTCTCCAGCCACCTAATAGGGGTATCCGGTATGGGCGACGATAAAATACTGGAACGTTTCAACCTGTAACTAGTAAAAAAAATAAGGGGCAGGCAAAACGATAATGTGTGACGGTTACGCTTATCTCCCAAGTTTCTTCTACTGGCCTGGCGACGGCAAAACAATGTTTTCGCCCATACTGGAAGTAACGACAATTCAAGATGGCAGCGCCCTTGAAGAAGGGTCTAGCCGCTCTCCCTACGCTGGCTCAAAAGTGTCCGCGCGCGGCGCTGTTCGCTGGGCGATTGGTAGCGACTCCTAGCGGACACAGGGTGCCCATAGACCCCTTTTCGAAAGTCACATGCCGATTAGTAAAAGGTCGGAACCACTGACATCGTGGAACGTGCAAGTCATTCCATAAGATAGCGAACGTCGGAGACGAGCCAAACGCTGTCATGTGAAGCATTGGATTGTTCAATATCACATATTATCAGCAATGGATTGTCCAAAAAATTTTATAACATTGAATGCTTTTTTTATATATAACGGAACCTTTTATTTTTCGGAAATTGGCTCGTGCGTTTCCCCGCCAAATTTAGCGAGTAAATTGAATTGGTGACTTCACATCGTGACTCGACACGTTGACGTCGCTTCGCGTGACACTCATATTACGTGATGTGACGTTGTGACTCCAGGACGTGACAGAATAACATCACGAGACGTTTCTAAGCAAATTTAAACGATTCTTCCATACATACCGCATTCCATGCATTATTTGTAGGACTTTTGGAAATAAAGATCACAGTCAGTTTATAATTTTCTTTTTTGCTTTATTTGTTGAATGTATTATCATCAGCCCCAGAAGCAGAAGGCTTTCTTGTTTCGCGGTGCCTATATATTTGATTCATAAAAGCACGTCTACTTGAAATGGAGGGTGCGCCTCGCATGCACGGGCACTACGTGACCTAATCATGTGACAAAAAAGGACTGAAGCAAGAACAACCGCGGGTAGGTGCCCGCTTGAGCTCGGATTCATTCTGAGAGTTGGGTCCGCTGAGCGTTGTGCTGAGTTGACGATTTATACAAATCAAATGTTTGCAAAAAAAAAAAAAAGCTTTTTTTATTTTTATTTTAGGCTGTTTGTTTGCACCGGAATTTCGATCCTTTGGGATTCCGCTGACACCTTCCATTTTCGGCTTTTCTTGTCCTTCGTTTGCTCGGACGTTTATTGATCGGAAGTTTAGATAAAAGAAACGGGGAGTTTGCGTAATCTACGTGAAAATCCAGCACGACACCGAATCAACGGATAATTGCTAAAATGTGAAGGGCGTCAAAACCCAAAAAACGTTAGGCGCTTCCAAGAATACTCGGGTCTATTTGCTCAGACTGGACATTTTCTGCATAGAGACGTCACCAAGCGGTGAGAGCTCGAACTACGATTGGTGTCCGGACGGGGAGGGACGACGCCAATCGTAGTTCCAGTTATCGCCGCTGCGTTAGGAGGGCCTGCCTGCGCGTGCATGCCCTGGACTCTACTTGAAAAAGGTACATTCGGTTGTGCCTGACGTCAAAGTCAGTGGTTCGACACTTCGGCAAACACGCTGATGTTCGACGAAGCGGACAAATCCATCTGCGTCGTCACAAGCTTAGTGTCGCGTTCGTTGTAAGACGTCGCACGGCGCGCCTCCGATGATCGACGGTCACTTCGGAGGAGGCGCAGTGCAGTATTTTGACGTCACTGATTGCGCCGAGTACGACGTGACTTCGAACGTCATTTCGACGTCGCAACCCGTGTCACGACTAAATGCGAGCCGGTGCAGTTGATGACCCTGCCCCGACCGCACTGCGTAAAAGAGACATGGGACAGTCTCGTTTTAATGGCCTTTTGGGTGCAGGGTTTTTTATTTCTCGGATAATGATTCAGTGTATGGTATGGACAGTATATATAGGGTTCGTGACCGGCTTCGATTCGACAGCGCTGGGGTGCATTCGATGCTCGCGACGATCGCCTTACGACCGCACGCACTGCGGGAGCGAGGGGACCTTTATTTTGTAGCATCGCTGGCTTAATTTTATTGCGCCCCGTGCGGGGACCCCGTAATGTTAGTCCCAGTTTTACTCGCACATTGGTACACCGTCTCCGGCATAGTAAATAGAACTGCGCGTATAAAAAAGAAACGAGTCTCAGTGTTACGAGGCACGAAAATAAAGGACAGCAACCTCGTCTGCAATCTTGTTAAGTTCCGAACCGTTAGTTTTATTTATTTATTTATTTATTTGTTCGACATCGGCGGGTTCGCTTATTGGGGCTATAAACCAGCGCGTGGGTCTGACGTCAGGCTGCTGCGGTGGAGCTAGGGACTTTAGTGCTACCTAAAGTCCCTAGATAGGAGCTTCCTACAAGTAGCGACATTTTTTAGGAAGCGAATAGCGGCGCACTGCAGAGGCTTCAACTAAATGCCCCCATTTTGTTCCAGTGGAATGTGCTTTGTGATTTGTTCTTTGTCTTCCTTGTAAATAAGTATCAAAGGGCTTTACGCCCGCCCGCTTTTCTCCTCTCTGCGCGACAACGCAACGCATGCGCACTAGAGACTAGTGCGCCCAGGAGGCGTCTGCTATTAAACTATACAAGCTGCTCTCCGTGCTTTGAATGTTACTGGGCCTCTCTTAGATCTAGGCTCTCTAAACCATTCCAGAGCTCGGGCTTGCCGGCACGTGTTGAGTGTTTGCTCATCCCAGACGTGACTCTAGCATTTGCGCCGCATATATAGAGATGCGAAACTGCCCGGCGGCTAAGGCGATCTCTTTGGCGTGCCAAAATTGTTGGAGACTAGTTTACGATGGCTCGGAATATTGTTTGTTTTCTTTTGCTCTTTCGCCTTTTATTTTGGATGTATAGGCTTTATGGGTATCCGCGGGCCAGGGAAATTCAATCGTTTCTATGCTATCCCCGCTTGCAACCCCCGCACCCATCATTTTTTATGCCTGCGTGGGATTCGAGTCGGCGAACTGGCAACGCAGTATACTGTTTCTTCACTGATTTGTTACGATGAAATATCCCACTCGCGTATTTTACTTCAATTTCTTCCTCGCTTGTGTTCGTATTCTCTCTCTCTCTCTCCTCTCTTTCTATATATATATATATATATATATATATATATGAGAGAGAGATAGAATAGAGAGAGAGAGAGAGAGAGCTCAAAGAGGATGTGAATAGTGAGGGTCTGGTTGCAAACTCCCGAGGCATAAAACCGAAGAAGCTCCCCAAAAATTGTTGGTCTTTATATTACTTTTTTCCCCTTTGTAATAAGTTCTTTTTTCTTTTTTCTTTTTTTAAGGAAAGCTTTGGCGAGATTTTGATGGTCGCTGGTTTCCCACAAAATCGGTTCAGCACATCATAGACACGAGTGAACTATAGTAATCCAATTGTGGGTTAAAGTAATTTTCTTGCAAACATGTTAAAATTGTGTGTATTAGTCCTTCCCGGTTTTTTTCTTTTTCTTTTTTAAAAATGCATTACTGGCAACGCTGAAAACGTGGCGACAAATTTATTTATTTGCACATGCTGCGACCTAATTTAGTTTATTGAAAGAGTGGCCGTATACAACAGCTCACAGTAATCCTGAACAAAATAAACGACATAAAAAAAACACCATAGAAAATAGCGATTCGGAACAATCGCACATTAAGACGACGTAAGACGGATAATCGCTGATAATAAAATCACTGTATACAAGCACGCGCACAGGCCCGTCGGCGCTATTCCTCAGCTCAACCGTACGTACTTGAAAAGAGGGAATTTTTAAAACAATGCAGACGGAACTGAAGTGGCACAATGTTCGAACATGACACCATAGTCGGTGTCATGTTCGAAGTTCAGAAACTCCTCCCACCTCTTTCCACTTTAGTGGAGCAGACGCTACCAGAGAGGCGACCTTCATTTCAGGGTTCCCTCTCCTAAAGTGGAGAGAGAGTAGGAATCCGGAAAACTCCCCGTATTCAGGTAAACACACGGAGACAAAGATAAAATGAATATCGAGCGTTTTCTACGCTTTGCTCGGTCTGCCGTTACGTTTTCGTGGCTGGCAGATAATCTGTCAGCCAGGAAGGTTGTGTGTCTTCTTGTAGCCATACCACGCAATGATTGATTTGCTTGGGCGACTTTCCGGCGCAGAAAGGATTCGAGTATCGCAGCCCTCCGACTACTCCGTTTCACCTTATGTTGTACCGCAGCGAAGGCTAGAAGCGCGAGCTCATAGCGTTGGCAGCTGCCCTTGCTGCACGAGAGCTTGTGCCGCCGAGATGTGCCCTAGAGCAAGGAGCTCGCGCTTGTAGCCTTTCCTGCGGTACAACACAAGGTGAAACCATTTTTGAGCTAAGTCGCGAATTGTTTATCATGCGATAGTCCGCTGTCGAATCGCATGGCCGTGGAAGCGCGATACGGCCGGTTAGCTTCCTGTATTGTTGAGAGACGTAATCTGGAAAAGGTGCGGATTTATCTCGGCCACCCTGTAGTGCGTGAGATAGTTCAGAAGTAAATGGAATTAGTACATTCTAGTGCACTCAGTGCCATGGCCGTCATTAACGATTCCATGTAACATTTTTTCTCGTAATTTGGGCGGTCCAACCCGTTCCCGACGATTTAGCAGAAGTTTGATGGTGTGAAATGAATGCTGGGAAGAGAAAGGGTGAGGGGTTCAGACTGAGCGGAGAGAGAGAATGCGCGACCAGCTGTTTTTGAGACGATCTGCTCGACCTGCACGTTTTCATGTTACGTCAACCCGCTGGAAAGCGCGGAGAAATTTGGATGTTGGTTTGTGCATCATTTGGCACATCCTCATATATATAATCTAAGTATATAATAAATTACGTGCCGGGAAAATGTAAATCCCGGAGTATTCCGAAAATATAAATAATTTACCCAAAAACAAAAAAAAAACGGTCGTGTGATTTAAGCGATTCTTTTTTCTGTTTGTTTCCTTCGTTGTGCAGGCATTGGAATTTTAATGCGTGCTACATGTACATTCAAACGTTCGTTTCACTATCTGCTTCTAACGACCGTGTCGTCCGCTAACCGAAAATCCGCCATCTGGACGGTCAGTTTGAATCCCTCAATTATATACAACCAAAATCGCACGTTAAAAAAAAAAAAATCAAAGCAAACGAACGGAAGTAGGAATCTCATCGTGACGTTTCCAGATAACAAAAAGAATGACCCAACTTTTTATGGCGGGCACGCTCAGTTGACAACAAAAAGAACGGGACACTCGCATTCAAAATTCACGAGACAACTGTAAGCCAATAAGGTCGACGTCTGCAGTTCTTCCTTTTTGTTTTCGAACTTTTTATTTGTTCCCCGGAAGCCAAGCGAAAGCAACAAAGCTAAATGGCTTTCTTGTTTCCTTTTGTTCATTTTCCTTTTCTGCCATATAGGGGTCTTTCCCTCGGTAATCTGATTTTCACAACACGTGCGGGTTCGAGTATTTGTCTTGTTTTCTATTCGCTTTACTTTTTTGTTTTATGTATAAGAGATCGTTTTGCGTGCCATCGAATGGTGAGTGCAGGCGACGGGGTGTCTCCAACACGACCCTGTTCTTTCTCCGGCGTCGCTCGATTTCTCTCTCTCTTCCATCCGAATTTCTCTCGGGAGCGTCCAATTTAACGGGACTTTCTTCCGATTACGCCTATTCCTCTCCTTCCGCCCCTTGCACGTGACTGTCGTCCCCGCAGCTGCGTGACGCCAAATGTCACTCGCCATCGGGTTGCCCGACGCTACGAGCTAATGGAAGCAATCGAAACAGCGTCAGAAGCGCGAGTCACTGGGCCTTCCCTGTATTCATGTTTGGTCCAGCGACGGATAGTAATACGTGAACACACATGGTGCTCGTCTGATCGTTCAATCCACTCGTTGCGTTGTCTGCGTCTGGACTTAAAGGCCGACCTACGGAATTGTCTTCTGCCGGGCAGAAAATCGGTTCCCAGTTTCCTTCTCTCCATTCCCTCTCTTCTCCTCTCCTCTCAGGAGTGGGTCTCTGAGCTGAGACTCCCCGCTGTTTACGGAACTACGACCCGCGTTCGCCCACACCAGAGTGTGGTGCACCTGCTGCATGCGCAGAAACCGAATTCGCAAGATGTGAGGCGTCTGCGCATGCGCAGTGCCGTCGACAGCGACACCGCAGCTGCGTGGCGTCAGGGCCGCGTGTTAATCGAAATCAGACGCGGTTTAAAAAAAAAATGTGTTCCTTTAGTCTGTGACAGGTCAAGAGCGAAGTGGAAGCTCCTCCCACCATCTTTCCACTTTGGTAGACCGAACGCTGGAGAGGAGGCGACCTCCCTCCACCGTTCACTCCGCTGGTGTAGAGGGGGTGGGAGGAGCTTCCACTTCGTTCTTGACCTGTCACCGACTATAGTATGTTTAGACAGCCTTGATGTTGGTGCGCCTCCACGAATGACCGATCTCTTAGCTCTGAGATGATAAATTTAGCGAGTTGCAGTACAACCGCCAACCTGGGGTCTTTAACGTGCACCACGCAGTAGTGGATACACGAACGCGTGCCGGTTATTCGCCAAAAAACGTCGACTCGCTCAAATGACCGCTGCTCGCTTAAAAATCATACGCTCATGTGATATGGACCCATCGGGTTGGAATGTTCGTGACTTTGCAGAGGCATACTGGTCCTATTCTTCCCCGGTATACTCGCATAGGCCGCCACTGATTGAGAAGCTTCTTGGTTGCGGTGAAATTGCGAAGAGAAAAGGGACTATTTCTTTCCAGTCTTGCCTTCGCAAAGCTCTATGACGTAATGGACCTTTTCACATACCGACGGCACCAGGCGGTGACTGCACAAACTAGAAATCGAGGAAGGGACCTACCTGCGATATGGGAGCTACGCTACCAGTTTCTTCCGCTATCTGACCTGCGGCGCGTGCCATACGCGACTTTTGAGGGGCATCCGTGGCATCCACCCCAAAGGTCGTGTTTTCTTTCCGTCCACTTTCTTTTTTGTGTAACACAATTATATATATGCTTCAATTACGCGTTCTACTCGCTGATCCACAGCCTCCTTCAGAATTTCCTCGATTTTTCGTACGGACTTCCGCCGCTTGGCATCGGGCGCTCGCGCGTGCGCAGAACGCTTCTCGGAAAAGGTCCATTGTGGGCATAGAGATCATACATACTAAATTGTGGGATCGAAACCACCCCGCCAGACGACAGTCGAGCGCGGCTCGTAGATTGGACACGAGAACTGCGTGAGCACTCGACTTCGGCTCGTAACAATCAATGCATCGGCGGACACTCGGGTAGTGGCTCGTGTCCAACCACTGCGGTGATGAGAATAGCCGTACTCTAACAATGCCTGGAGCTCAGCACGCGTTTTCTACTTCGCCAACTTTGGGGCGTGGCTATGATTAACGTTGGCGTCATAAGATAGGCACCAGGCCACGTGACCGCTTGTTCTGCAGCTGCGCGTTGAGGGTGAGCGCATGACCCGCTTCATTCTTTGATTATTTTTGCGAACTATGCGAGCCGCTCTTCAGTGTGATAGAACGGGCCTTATGCACAGGTGATTACGATCGGGGATTCCGTGCTAAGCACAATTTGCGTAACCGGCCAGCAAACTCATCGAATGAGCCAAGTCGCCTTGAACCGACGCAACTCTGGCGATGCGAAACGTGAGGCGACAGTCGTCAGCGCAGCCAATGCGACGGGGTTGGAGCACGAGCCAACTGCGTGAGCGCTCGACGCCAGCGTACGACTAACAGTCAATGCCTCGGCGGACACTTGGGTAGTGGCTCGTGCCTACTCCTGCGAGCGAAATTGAACGATGACGTCATGGGTGCCTCCCGGTGTTGGCGCTTCACGGCAGGACCAGGTGATCATCTCGCCACGCGTGGCGCTGCGCTTGTTTGTGCTGCTGCCCTGCTTGCGCTGCGCGTTTATCGCAAGAGCCGTGTCCCTGCGCGCTCGCGGCGCTGCTCTTCGTGCCCCTGGCGCCCTTCCGCTCTCGCCCCGGGCCTTCACTGTCCACGCCATGCGAAGCGCCCTGCCCGTCGCGTGTCCGGCAATTCGCGCTCGTGAACGTCACAAGGCCATGGCATCGACCGTGATGCAGCCAGGACGTCTGAGGACACGGACCAATGTTGCCTGACGCAACCGAAGCTCACGGTCCCGGCAGCTCGGCTGACGCGTGAATTCAGACTACTCAAATAACATCCAAGATTTCGCGTAGCCGCAGACGTAGAGCCGTTGAGCAGTACTTGTGAAGATAGGCACCAGGCCACGTGAGCCTGAATGCTCTGGCATCGAGCGGAGCTGCCTTAAGAGAAGGTAGAAAATGCTGATATTTCTCGAATTTATTTGCCGACTGCCATTGCTTAGAAACAAAAACTAAGGCAAGTTTATTCGGTTTTAACGTTGGGGTGTGGTTTTAAGTAGTATATAGCGAAAGTAGAAAAATCGTTTCGTGGCTCCTTGAAAGTGCAACCTAGTCCTTTTTTCCGAATTCCACACGTTCCTTACTCTTGCAGGCACTTTCGCTGCACGCCGCCCACGCGCTTTTTTCTTACTGGCGCGGTCTTCCCGTTGAAAACGCTGAAGAGTCGTCTCTCTTTCGAACGCAGATACTCTGCTTCCGCTTTCCAAAGTTTTCTTCGAGTGCGGGGTGTTGTTTACGGGCCGAGGGTGCGGCACCGACTGTCAGCGCTATGGATCTATGACGTCAATGCTGACGTCAGGGCGGCTGTCTACGCCACGACGCCCCGCGCCGTTTTGGCCCCAATCAGGACATATCTTGAAGTTGGTCTCCCAAGTGTCTTCCGTCGTGTTATTTATTTATTATTTGTGTGTGTTTATGCTGGGAGCTTTTTGTTTTAGGCGGTTTCCAAAGCTTCCGATGTCCTAGACTACCCCGGTAGAAAACGGAATCCGATCAGATTTCGAGTTTGAAGAAGTAGCCCTTTATCGTTTATTTTCTAGGCGATATTTATATAGGCAAACATCGTGGATTCACCCGAGACTGGGATTTTCTAGAGGACGACGCAAACGCAGAGAAGTCTCAAACACACCTCTGTGTTTTTTGTTTGTATATATATGTAGTTATATCCGTGTGTGCGGTGTAATTTTGTTTTCGGCACTTTTGGTGCATCTTATGCCTGTAAGCCTATTCATGACACGAAATTTTATAAGTAAACTCTATTGCTTTCTTGATTATCTTTTTTTCTGTCATTGTTTGTTTTCGTTTTCGATCTCCCCTTTTTGTGCACCGCCCCTTTTCTTTATCTTTTTTAATCGTTATATATTAGACTTTGGTGCATTTATACCACTCTTAACTACGCGTAATAGACTACTTCCATAAAGCCCTGCATGCAACACGGCGCGCGTTGCACTCTGGGAACTAGTTGGCCAGGGAGGAGAGTGGCATGGTTTCGGTTTCGATCGTCACGTCGACCGTAGATTATACACAGAGCGTATATCATGTTTTCTGGTCCCGAGAGCGTCATTTTTGGTCTCTAAAGTAACCTATATGGCTAGACCTCGAAGGTTTAGCACAGGCCCGAGACGTATAGCTTGTCTTAATACGTGCTTGTTGTATTTTTGTACTCGAGCCTTTCTGTTAGCGTTTCGAGGTATGTGAACGAGCCAGTGCTGGGAACCTCGACGCTGCGAAGCTCGGGGATATTGCTTGTGTACGAGTCAACGAGCTGTAACAACCAATAAGTATGCGTACATCGAGCTCGCACCTTTATATTAGCGTTGCTCGTCAGGAAGTTTGTTTGTTTTGTGCGTCCATAGACGAAATATAACTTTTTTCAATTACTGTTTTTCTTAATACGCCTGAGTATGCGAGGTAGAACTCGGAGGTGCCATTAAAAAGCTCAAATCGAACACACTTTTTATCTCTTATCTGTACTGACCCGCAGCACTGCACGAAGTGAAGTCCCCACCCGCTTGCATTCTACTAATTTATTATCGCTAATGCGCATGAAGTTATCCTGCAGTCATATAGGCACATTCGCACATACAAACCGTTTTAAGAAAGCAAAAGTCGAGCACTTGTGTGAAGAATGTCGCACCGTTCGCTGGAAGTGCGCTGGACGGGCGTGAACCCTTATGCGGTGCGCCAAACGAACGAAATTATTCAGAGCGCATTTGACGGTTGCTAATGGACATAATATTTGTTATGTGTTTGCTTTCTTCCTGATTGAGTATGCCGAGATAATTTCAGACACACCGTTCAGACACAAATCTTGGGCGTCAGTAAAAGCTCGTCCAGAAAGGCTTAGCGAGGAGTAGGGGACGCTTGTTAGGGCCTCCGTCGTAGCTAGCCGATCTCAGCGTTTGCGAGAACTTAATCTCCTATCAGCATAAAATTTGAGTGGGATATATATGATGACACGAGGAAGACATCATAGTAACGTTTGTGCAGTAGCGAGGTCGAATTTATTGCGTTTCCTTAAAAGTAATGCGTCAACGCTGGGCTCAACTTTGGTACTCCTGCGAGGATGCGGCTTGCTTTTCGCCTAATGAAGTAAGAAGAAGCGGACGTTTGGCAAACAAAATACGTATAAGGCTCAAGGTGACCAAATTTCAGTTGTAGTTCACTGCTACTAGACGGGATTATTGAAATCGAGCTCAAAGATGCAATCGTGGGGTGAGGTGACTAGGCCACGTCTTACTACGTTTGCATGCGTACGGATAATATCCGGTGTTTCGGGAACCAAGGAAAGTTCCCCGGTCTTCGTTTTGTATCGCTCGCGACTGAGTGTGCTGTACATTCGTGAAAAGTCAGATAATCGAAAACGCAAGCAGCGCATTCGGTCCCGGCGTGATGGCATGAAATGAAGCTGCTCAATCGAAACCGAATCTGAGTGGCCAACCAGTTCCCAGAGTGCACTGCGTGGTATTTCGCCGCGATGGGGCGCCTCGGTTTTGGAAGAAGTCTATTGAGTTCGAAAGTGCCCGCAAAAACAAACGTTAAGGGGAAAAAAAAAGAATCGTAAGCGGGAAAATTTGGTCACAAAACGCGAGTCATTGGTTGATAAGTAGCGTGCGTGGGCGCGTGTATGCTTTCTGCGTGTGCGTGCGTGTTGGGTCGTCACGTGATCGGTGATGTATACAGTAGTAGCGAGAGCGGCCCCTGCCTCGCTTTCTTTCACGGCCATTCGTCAACGTCTCCGGCGAGCGTTTTTATGTCGACCTAACCCGGCGGACCGTTATCGACCCACCTTGCTGACACGCTGCCCTCTTTTCCCCTCCCCATTTAGTTCTTCTCCTTTTTCCTCTTTCTCCTTTCCCCGCGCACCGGCGCAACCCCGGGTCACGTTTTTCACTCTCTCCTTCAAACTCTCTCCCTTCCGCCGCGCACGGAGGCGTTGTCCAAGTCCCCCGGGGTACGCGAAGCAAAGTAAAAAAAAACGTCATGAAAAAAAAAAACTATTTGTTAGGAAAATGTATTAGTAATATATTCATAATAATAATATAATGGAAAATATCCCTAAGTGCTCCCTCGCTGAACTTCTGGGTGTGGTGTGTGTTACCTTTGTGCTTGCCTCTTTTTTTTCTTCAGTTTTTTCTTTCTTCTAACTTATTTGTGATTGTTCTTTTTTTTTTTCTCCTCTTCATTATTAAAATGCTCACTCGGATGACCACTCCCCCTTTTGTCGGTTCCTCTTTATGTACGTTTAAGGCCCACTTATATGTAGCGAGTCACCTTGTTGTGTAAAAAAGTCCCTTATAGCACCATTCTTTCTGTGCCATTGGCATTTGGTGTTTTTTTTGTCCGTTTTTTTCTCCCAAAAAAGCCTCTTGTACTGGCAGCCTTTTTTTTTTGTAATATGGCTGGTGTTATATTGTGAACAGGCGGGTATGGCTACATTATGTATGTCGTTTGGCAGGAATGTTTTCTTGGCGACCTTTCGAGCATTTAATATTTTTGGCGTATCCCATATTGCTTTTTTTTTCTTTTGGGAATTCAAAATGGATGTATGGTTCCTGCATTCAGCTCTGGTTTCATAACAAACGCTCCGGATTGTGATCGTGAATACTAATTTCCTGTCTAGATATAATCACCTGGAATATGATTACCACGTACGGTGCAATGACAACTGATGAGAAGATAACTACACAGCATGCCGCAAAATGCTTTTTCATTTTTTTCTTTTTCTTTTCATTTGAGGCTTGTTTGGTGTGGCTCTTCATTAGTATAGAGAGTCGGCATACTAACCTTTTTATGGGGTGCGTTTTCACCGAGCCAGTGTGATGTGCGCTCTTTGGAGCGAGTCAGTGTAGTAGGTCACAGTCGATAACGGTGCTTCTGCGGGTGGGGTCGGATACTGTGGTGTGGCGGAGACGCTACCCCTTCCCCACTCTCCTATTGCTTCTACGTAGCTTACCGGATGATGGGCGTGTCACCTGGTCATTGCAGTGGCGGCATTTCTATCGTTTTATCGTGTCTGGTCACGGTCTTGGGTGTGCTTGCGCTGTCGGGGACTGGAGCTTGAAGACTGGAGCCATAGAATTTTATTTCATTTCTATCAGAGTGAAGGAAATTTTTATTTAATTTAATTACAGGTTCAGTTTTTAAACAAGAAAGGGTCAGAGTTTTTACAAGCACTAAGTTTAGTCACTCTTACAAGTATATTTTTTTTACCTTTACTTTTCAAGGTTTTAGATGTACATATAAGTTTGCAGTTTCAAGAGTGCATCTTTTTGCACTGCACTTTCCACGGGATTTCTTGTTTACCTGAGTACTGTACATCCGTATCCCAAATACTCAACTAGAACAAACACAAAGGTCTTAGTTTTTTTTTAATTATTTTTGTATTGTCTCATTTACTTTGAAAGTGAAAGTTTTCTACTGGAAACACTCTAAAGCATTTGAGTTTTGTATGCACCATAATTTCCAAAAATCTCAGAATTACTCCATTCCAAGACTACACAACTATAAATAAAAAGATTTCTGAAAGATTCTTGCCTCCAGAATTGGGCTCAGCAGTATCAGAAAATGCACACCCGGCATTCTTCCCGAGAACCAACGTGGCAAACATAAAGGTTATCCCCCGCCCCATCAACTCTCTGCCACCCTCATCTCTATATCTCGGCTTCCCCCTCGACGTTATCTCTCAACTACTACGCGTGAATGACGCCCAATCTGCATGCCAATTACCATCTCCTACCGCCAAGATAACGAAGAGACGTTGAGCAGTAGCCCCACGCCGTCGTAGACAAGCGTTCGAAGGAGAATCCCGTCGTCGTTGCCGCACTGCAATCTGTCGAAAAACACTCGGTTGCGTGGCTTCGCCCTCACCAGGCGCGATAGCGTGAGGAGAAGATATCGGCGTAGACGCGGGAGGCTTCCCCCTCCCTCAGCAGCATCTCTAGTGGGCTGCCGATAGAAGCGTTGTCCGTCTGATAACGCTGGCGTGTGTCGCTGCCGCCAGCCATTCTGTTTCCGTTGAGCCGAAGCTTCTTCCTTTTGGTGCACCCTGTGCGGTGGCTTCGGTGCTTCAAACCCAAACTCGAAGCTGCCCCACCGGCCCCCAGCGCTCGATAAGGATTACAAGAGCTGCGGAGGCAGCGAGCGTCGTGATGGTGAGTCACTGCGCTGCGGCTGCAAGTTTGGCTATGGTTGGCTTTGGTTGCGGTCTGTCGTCTGCGAGGTTCTCTTGCTAGATGTGGTGCTAGCCAGGGCGGTGCGTTTTCCCAGTGTGGGAGGTGGTGACCGGTGCGCGAGAGACCAGATTGCGGCTAAGCCATGATGAGCTGACAGCTTCGAAGCCTCTTTGCTTGGGCTCTTGGATCATGTGGAATCGAAGCAGCTTGCGCAGTGTATAGACCATTCCACTAATTTCCTTCTGCACACTGCCATGTTTCTTTGTTGGGCTGTGGAGTGCGTCTTGAGGATGCGCAATATCTCTTCTTCAGAAATATTGGACGCTGCGCATGCGCCTTCAGTCCCATGACACAGCATTTTTCGCCTCTGTGATAATGAAAGGTGTATAGAAAATATTCAAAGCAAGGGTGGCCTCGTTTCGGCATCTTCCGTCTTGTTGCATAGATGTTTCTATGTGGTACGGGCTGCAGTCGGCATTGGTATTAATGTGAGCATAATGTATGAGGAAATCACCTATGGATGATGGCACAAAGAATTATTGAGTCAATTTGGATAGTGTTACTTTTACATGTGAAACTGAATTTTATGTTTGACTGTGATATAACATCAAGGAGCGGGTGCTAATATCACGCTACCACTTATTAGGGTGACCATATCTCTCAGAGTAGAAAACTGGACATCAAGGGGAGGGGGAGATTGGTGGAAGTGGGACAAAAGGAAAAAGCTCTGCTACACTATTCAGTTCACCGTGAAAATGCACACTTTCATGGGGGTTTTTGTTGAACAGTGCACTTTCCTTACCCATTCTACAAAACCAAAGCATGCCAAATTTAGTAATGTAGAAAAATGCCCCAAACATATGTCTGTGCAAAATAAAAAAAAAAAAGCTAAAAAGCTAGATGCAAAAAGCCAAAAATTGTACTCTGCTGTAGATAACATTTTATACTATGTTTATTCTAATACACTGTCACGTGTAAGCACTTTTGATTTCTTCCACTCGCTAGGTACTGATTTCACAAAATGTTGCCACGAAATCAGGATTCCTGGCTTTATTGAGACAAAATGATGTGATGGCAGAAATGAACCTCTAAAATGGGACCTTCCCAGCCAAAATGGGGCGTCTGGTCACTCTAATAGTTATCCATTGTTCTGCTCACCATCCTCTCCCACCTAGTTTGAGTATAGCATTGACCTCCGCTGACCTGTGAGACTTATCAATGCATATCGGGACAACTCACATCCTCCGCTAATATGCATTTATCCAACCATTACTCAGCATCACATTGCAAGTAGGCTACTTACGAAGTTCCCGACAGCTTCTGCGCAGTTTTCGAGGGAAAAATAAACACAATCCCAAACCATTTGAACAAACACCACACTCAATCTTTCAACAGCTGCTTTCCCCATCATTCAAGGCGCTCTGACCCCGCTAATGTAATTAATGCTTTCCACGAGCGACATTTCCAGAAACCTCCTCCCCCCTCCACCTCTCATGATGCCTATGTGTGCATGTTTACCCGCTCACGACAGGGCCAAGGCTTTCCATCAACGCGACAACTTCCAGGAAATTGGCAAGTTCACTGCGCATACAACGCCGGGTCTCAATTCTTGGCGAGAGTCCGGAAATGCCCCTATGAGCATTTACAAATGGTCACCCCCTCAACACTCCCCTTTGCATCCCTCTGCCTTCCACCACTCTCAAACCACTACAGCCTCGGTCCAGTCGGACTGAAGCCCCAGAGATGGACGGGTTGCGGGAAGCAATATAAAAGAGCAGGGGGGGGGGGGTGCAATCCGTCCACGTTGAAGCAGAGCGCAGATAAAGGAAGCCGAGAGTGGGGGTGATGGGGAAGGGGAAGACCCAGCCTTGAACGTTTGCCAGTTCTGGCCGGCACGGCGGTATGTCAGAGAGTTGGGGGGTGGGGGGAGGGTTGGGGGCTTCTGTCTTCTCCCGGTGTCTCCTATTAATGGTTGGCAGCCCTCAAATGCCCACCAGACGCAAAGAGCTGCGGAGAGGAGTGCCATCGTTCGTTGTTGGTTGGGGGAGCGTGGGTCTTTGCGTTTGTGGAGATGGAGGAGCTTGGAAGGGGAGGGCGCACATCGCACTGCAGCCGCTGTGGAGGTATTTTTGGGAGGACGCGCTCCACCTTGCCTCTGTGGGCCCGATTCGGAAGGGATGAGGAGGGACTGCTCTCTCCTCGTTTTATTTTGGGTACAACTGCGAGCATCCCAGAGAGGGGCAGGTGGAAGCGGGAGGAGCTACTGGCGTGTGCAACGCATTGTTGTCCCAAGTGGCATATTCTGGGGGTTTGCACGTGGGAACTGATTTGACCTCTCCCTTTCTGTGTCTCCCCTCTCCGTTTGATTCTCTCTAGTTTCATAAGATGGAACGAGGCTCGTCTGTTGGCGAGGAGTTGCCGAAGGAAGGTAGAGGATTTTAACGGTTGCCGCGCCTCCGACATGCGTCGCTGCAGTGTTGGGAAATTGCGGGGTGTCTGGGCAGGTCGAGAGCTTTGCAACTGATAGGGATGCTCGATAACGCCTCGTGCGTCACTTCTTGTGCGGTAGGAATGAGTGTGCGGAGAATTGAAAGTGTACTGACACATTAGATACGATTGAAGTCCCCGAGACAACTCGCGTCCCCCTTTCGAGCGATGCGATGTGGCGGCACACTCTGCCCGATATGAGCTGGTTGAGATTATGTCCCTGCTCGCATCGTAAGGCTTCAGTGTGCACCGCGTTCTTGGAGTCGCTGCTTTGGGACGTCGTCGACTTGAGCCGGGTTCCTGAGGATGGTTCTTCACACATTTCCCTTTCGGCGTGATCGAATGCATTGCAAAGCACTTGTAACCGCTTGCGACGAAGGAGCACACTGGTGCTGCCTATCCACTAGCGCTAGAACGCTTCTGATCTCAGCATATTTCCTCATTTTTATACGCATCATCCTTTCACCATGTTCTAGAAATAATTCTGACACTGTTGCGAGTGATCAGTTCTTGGAGATAGCATATAGATTCAATCTCACAAATGCTGCAAAACCTTATGTGTAGTTACACAAAGATTGGAAGTGTTCCCAGGGTTACCGGACAGATGGTGCCAGCGTTGCAGTGTGCTTTCTCGTCTTGAGCGGTCTTGAGCCGTTATTGTGCAGTCGAGCACGCTTAAACATGGATATGTAAACCAGCCTTTACAATAATTACCATCGTTGTGGTCCCTAATATATTTAAGTTCAGGGGTAGACCGTGACAAGAAGTCATAGACTTCGTTGCGGAGAAACCTACCTTCGAGTTCATTACTCGGCGCGTGTCACTACCTAAAAGCATTCCGACCGTTCGCAAACACTTTGGGTTTTACGGGAAGACTTTGGCTTTAAAGTTTTTTTCTCTAAGCCTCGTGTAAAACAGTCCTTTGGTGTTCGGCTGTTTTGCCAACTCGAGACTGCTGAGTGAGGTCTGACTCACCATAGGCACTGTTTATGGCCTCGAGAGCTTTTATCCTCCTTGCTTGTTCCAAGCGCACGTCGGCTATAAAGTTTTATCTTCTGTGTTTGTTTGCTGTTCCTCCTCTTTCTTCCTAATTTTTGAGTATTTGCAGAGCGAGTTCTGAGTTATGATCTACCCCTTTTGGAGTTCTCAGAGTATTTACCGTTATATCCCGAGAGATGCCCCACCCAAACATATTTTTTCGCATGATTTGCTATTTTTTCAAAAACACCGAAGCATTGGCCACTTCTAGTAATTGCAGGGCCCTGGCCAATGGTGACCACGACAGAAATGGTTTAACTTAGCCACGGCGGGAGTTAAGCGAACATTGCTAACTGGGAGCCACAGTCGAATTTGGTTCATTGCTCTTCCCTGTGATCGCAAGTTTTGCAGGTCACAAAGTCTTAAACTAGCACTTCGAGTTTGTTTGATCGCACACCGAAAGTTAACTCACTGATTATTTTCCCCCGATTTGCTTTCGATTTTAGGTGGCCTATCTCTTGAGATATTACAGTACTGTGCTGCTTCTCTGCAACTGTCAGCTGAGGCTCTGTTGGGTTATTGTTTTCTGGTAAAAGGGGGATGCTTTGGATCACTTTAAAGTTTGCACAGAACTTTTGTCGATGGCATATGTATCTAAATATTTCCCTTGTTGTGCACCTGAATTCTAAAGCACTATTGGATAATTCGATTTGTTAATAGCATTATTACTTCAATGAATATATTGTCATAAATGGCTGTAAGAGAGTGAGTGTACTACGAAATAAAACACAAATACAGGTAGCTGCGCACTCTGTTCTTAGTTATTCTTGCCACCTGCATAACTTGGCTACTCATTTCGTTAAAATTGACTGAAAGCAAATATTTACTGTGTTGCAGGTTTCCATTTTTTATTAAAAACATCAAGTTTGATGTGCTTACAAGGAACCTAATGAAACCCTCAAACTGGCAGTCAACATTTTGCAGAAATATGTAACCTCTTCAGGGCCCTGTAGGATCCCTGAAGGAGCTCACGGGGATCCCTGAAGAATCTCTAAATGAATTCTAAAGGAGCCCTGAAGCATTTTTGAAGGAGTTCTAAAGGAGCCCTGAAAGATCCTTGAGGGAGTTCTAAAGGAGCCCTGAAATAGTCCTTCAAGGAGTTTTAAAGAAGCCCTTAAAGATCCTTGAAGGAGTTTTAAAGGATTCTTGAAGTATTCTGGAAAGAGTGCTAAAGCAGCTAGGCCTCTTTGCAAAATGTTCACTGTTCTCAGGGTTCCAGGAGTAGTTTGACTACCTTTGTGTTTTGTTCAAAATTCACTGCTAAAATGCACACCTTTTAATTCAATGCCCGCCTGTCTTGTTGCTGATGCAGTGTTCTCCAAGGGCCAGTGCGAGACCGGGCAGTACCGGTTCCTGTCCAAGCATGGCGGCTACGTCTGGGTGCTGACCCAAGCAACGCTCATCTACGAGAACAACAGCTGCTCCAGGCCACAATGTGTCGTCTGTGTCAACTACGTTCTTAGGTACTTCCCTCTCTCTCCCCGCCCCACCGGGCGCTTCGGCATTGTGCTGTCTGCCTTCGTGCCGTTGATTTGAGACGTTTGAGTCTCGGCTGCTCAAGGGCATTCTGATACCTCTGTGTTTTCGCAGTGGTGTAAGGTGTCTACTTCGTGCAGTGGCCTGCTTGTCCGAAATTTTACAAACAACAAAAAGAAAATCGGAAAAAGTCATTCTTGCCAAAGGTTTTGGAAACCTTGGTGCCTGCGAAATGGTCCAGGAACCAGAATGAATTTAGTACATGGTGTAAATACTCGAAAATTGTGCAAAACACATGGGGAGAGGTGCAAGGAAGCCTGGGTAATTTTGTCTTTATCTTTACTTCTTTATTTATTTACTTTTTTGTGTTGATATTGTTTTAGCAAAATACCACTTAATGGAAATTTTACATTATACAAAGCCTCTATTCAGTCATTTACATCTTCACTCCTTCAAAGCATAACATGTTTAAAAAATGTAACTGTTTTCAGAATTTTGTTTTGACAACTGCCTGGTAAAGATGGGGACCAAGATTGTTGATTGATAGTGATGCACTGAAACATGTCGCACATCATTGTAAATGAGTTTAATGACTATTGACCACAATCCATATTCATGTTTCTGTAATCTTAAAGATGCTAAAAGTCCTATGAAACAGTAGATAGATCAAAAACTGCTTAAGTGCTATGTGACAGAGTAGGCTGAGCTTTAGACTGAATCATTTTAGGTGATAGTGTAATATGCTTGGCCCAATATCACTATATACACTTGCTGTGCTTTGGAGACCCTTTAGGCTTGAATTTTTACGAGCTTATCTAAGGAAAGGCTTGTTACTGATAAGGGGCAACACCTGCAGCTGCCCTGATTGAGAGCTTAGGACGCTTTCTCAAAAGAGGTAAAAATGTCTGGCTGCAAAACAGATGTCCCATAACATTTGTTTCTTTTTTTTTTGTTGGATCCTGCACAGCTGGCATTTTATCTGTAAAATTTAACATGATGGCCCTTTCAAAAGTACAGCTGTTCTGCCCAACTCACATTGTTGAATGTCTTCCCTATGCAATTTTAAGTTATTTTTTATAATTTCTTAGCACTCTAGAAAGATATGTCTGGTTGAATGCTAGCAACATAAGAAATTTATTATTACTTTGTTCGTCATAATGCAGCACCTATTTCCTCATGATGTACAGGGGGAACAGCTGCACCCGCAAAACAGTCACTCAAGTCCACACACACAAAAGAAAGAGACACTTACGCAGCGCTGACTAACAACTCTCTGGTATATTTACACAGTTTTCTTCTTCGTATCATGGACTAGGGCCAGGGAGAATGATTGGTCTTTTTTTCTTTCAGTAGGAAGCTAAACCAAAAACTGAACTAAATTGAAATTAATGTAAGGCTAGGTAGTTTAGTTATTTTTGTGATAAGGTTAAAGTCTGAGTACTAAGGTTAAAGTCTGAGTACTAACACATCTACTCTGTCTTTAACCTTA
>JAZHYW010060940.1:0-13157 GCA_037355805.1 Ixodes ricinus
TGTGATTGCACGGCCCCTGCTGTACGCGATACACAATGCGCCGGAAGGGAGCGATTGCAGTCGTGTAGCCACATGCGTTGAAGGGTCTGAGATTCTTCCGTGTTCTATAATGCTTGTTTATTTTCCCGCACATTTTGTTTTTAGCGTTCATTTCACGATCGAACCGCAAAAGCCAACTTACGCGAAGATGGTAGGTTATTTGCTTAAACGTGCCTCAGTCACGAATGCAGCTTATTCGCGGTTTGTTGCTCCTACAGCTCGGCGAATATATATATGTGAAGGAAACGTACATTGAGAGGTTTGCCTTGAGAAACAGGAAAACTTGTGATATTCTTCAATCCCATCGCGTTCCTGACGGCACCACGATGATTTCCTTGAAGTTCCCATTGATGAGTTCATCGTGGCAAGTGGTGCAGCTTTATTCGACCTCTGGAATAATTACGCTGGGTATATGCTATTAGGTATATTTTCCAGCTTCATTGGGATATTCGAGCGCAGCATTTAAGGTCTATAGCATGTATTTTCAAATACAAGACCTTTATTTCAGTGACCTTAAAAATAATCGTTGATAAAAAAAAAAAACATCGGCATTTTTTTTTTGCAGTAGACCACACCATGCGAATGTTTTGATACCCTTATTGGATGAACCGCTGAATATGTCCGAATCCTCTTCTTACTCCAGGTGACGGTGACGCCGGACGGAACCACAGAGAGCGTAACGTCCACAGAGGCTTTCTCATAATATTCATAAGAAGACGAGTACCTTTCTCGTTGGAAGCGCAAGCTTGGTGTGTTCGCGTGTATTGTTTTACATTTAGCTTAAAGCCTCCCTCCTGATATTCATTCAGAGGTTGGACATACAGCATAGTACTATAGTCCCCTAGAGCTTAATGAACGTAGGTCGTAGTGGGTCCCGGACATCTTATGACCGCTCCGCAGCTAGGGCTGGGCAATTGATCGATTAACCTTCCGATTAATCGATTAAGGCTTTAATCGCGATCAAATATTTTAACCGGTTAATCGGTTTTTTAATCGGTACTCGCAAAGAAGTCAACTGGATGCACGCATGGCTCTATCCTGGACGACCTGCCCGAACTAGGGGTGACTCATGCCCCCCCCCCCCCCCCTTAACGAAAACGCTGCGTGGCGTGTATCCGGTCGTTCTGTCCCGAGTGGTTTTCCGTTCCCAACCAGGTGCTATGAGCAAGGTTCAATTCTCGCGCTCGCGAAGCGTCACGTGTTCGAGGATATACATTACAGTTTTGCCGAGGCCAGACGAACAAGCCGGGCCCGCAATTGATCCCCGCGCGACCGCGAAACTTCACGTGTTGAGGATCTATTACACATCCTGCCCAGGCAAGACAAACAAGCAGAAAAACAAGCTGGGAAGCTAACAACGCCATGGTTACTTGTTCCAGTATTCGGCCAGTAAAAATGGACGGGTTCACGAGTATTGAAAGGCTATCTCGCTGGAAAGTTTGGGTTTAAAGTAAACTCCAGCGGTGAAGTTTTTAACTCGAAGGAAGTCCACTGCATCATCTGCAACAAGCCGTTTTCGTACAGTGGAAGCGTAAGTTCGCTTCAGTATCACCTACGAGCGAAGCACCCATGTACGCCGCTGCAGCAAGGACCATCCGCCAAAACGCAGACAACAATCAACGCCTTCTCATCAAGGCCCATTTCTCTGAAAAAGAAGAAAGCATCGCCCAAGCCCTGACTTCTTGTCTTCCTGTCGGAGAATGTAGACAAACTTCTTTGTCTTCGGAGCTGGAGCAAAAATATGTGTCTTTGAATCGTTGAACTATATGTATCCTCAATTCTAAATGTCCTTTGCGCAGTGTAACAGGGAGTAAAATAAGTCTTCAAAGGCAAGACGAGTTCTTGCATTCTTTTTAATATATTATTTATAAAAATCAACGCAACCGATTAATCGATTAATTAATCGATTAAAGGGTGGCGATTAATCGGGTTAAAATTTTTAATCGACGCCCAGCCCTATCCGCAGCCAATCAGATGGTCGCATTATCCGATAGGAGCGCAGAAGAAGCATTGATGATGCAAGGAGTGCGAATACATTATAACGATCCACGCCCTGGGTTTATAATGATGTTACTCTCATATAGGTCTCTTATATGTGACTCTTATATGCTTCTTCTATGTGACTCTTATGTGCGCGTCTTACATGTCTTATATGTCACTCTTATATGTGACCATTATACGCGTCTCATAGCGACTTGCGGGAAGGGAAATGCATAATTATGTTTCTCGTATGACTTTTTTTTTTACGGTTACGTGTACGTTGTAGTGCCCATTAAAACGTGCCTTTGCTTTTTCGCTCGATATGTGTCTGCAATACCTCTTCAATGGAGCGACCTGCATAACATGGGTAATCTTGGCAGTAGAAAGCAGTTTTGCAATCTACAGGCTCCGTGACGCAAGATATATCCCGCACGTTGTAAAAGGTACGAACCAACTCTCATCCATCCATCACTGGGATAAACGAGATCGAAAGAGAGGGCGGCGCTGCAAAAGAATCGTGATGGATGTCCAAGACTGAAGGAAGTAACTAAAAAATGAAAGACGTTTACAACTCCCTGTAATGCCGAGTTAGAGCGCAGCTCTTGAGGAGGAGGAGGGGAGGGTATGAAGGGTAGGGTATGCCCCTCCTCCTCTCCTGCTCCCCTCCCATTTAGCGGGAAAATTTCGCTACATTTCCCGCTAAATTCAGCAGAAAAAATTCACGCTAAATTGAGCAGTGAAATTGTTCCGCTAAATTTAGCGGATACTTTTTCAGCTAAATTAAGCGAAAAAAGATTGCCTCCTCCCTCCTCCTCCCTCGTGACCCTCATGGCGTCACTCGTGACCCTCGTGACGTCATTATGCGAAGCGTCCCATAATGCAACTCGCGGTTACGCCGACGGTGACGGCGACGCCGCTCAAGCCGGAAACGGGCGCCTAAGAGCTGCGCTCTAAAACAACAACAGGAGTACAGAAAAGCACCCAGGACAATCAAAATAAGACAGAAACCCAATATCTGACGTCATCACTATAAGAAGAAATGTAATGAAAACAAGATAAAAAAAGTTGGCAGCCGCCTGTATCTTCAAGGTCCTATAATGTTTAAAATGCAATAGTAAAGGAGGGATCTTTTAAATTTGTTCGGAAGATATTAAACAGTCGTTTCAGGGAGTGAAGAAGACCTTATATTTTGATAAATTTCCCCGCTAAATTCAGCGGGGAACCTAAACTGGGTGTATAAGTCTGGAAAATCGACTCGTGTGGGTCACGTGGTCAGGTCACGTGACGTTAGTTTCGCCGCTAAATTTAACGGGGAAACTGACGGAGGAGCATAGGTCACTTGACGTCAAATTTCCCGCCAAACTTTGCGGGAAAACCAGATTGGTGTCGATTTACCTGCGAAATTGAGCATGGGGATTGAATTGGTGTATAGGTAACATGACGTCGATTTCCCGCTAAAGTTAGCGGGAAATTCAAGGACAAACGAACGGACGGGCGGACGGACAAAAGTTCGGGATTGGTGGTTCGTTAAAACAACATTCCATGCTTTAAAATCAAAGGAATCTTAACCCTACGAATAAATCAAAGAAGTCAGGAGAGACGGAATGTGCTGCGTGTTTTAAGCTGCGCATACCTAGAATATGTACGACGGTCACGTGTTTTGTGCCACTTTGAGTCACGTTGTACCGTGACCACATGGCGTGACGTCAAGTCACTTGATGTTACGTCGTGGTGTTACGTGATGTCACGTGACAGAGTGGCTTCACGGTGTAGCATCGTCATTCACGTGACGTCGCGTCACGTGACACACTGCAACGTCACGTAGCTGGTGTCACATGACCACGTCACGCTAATGACGTCACTTGACCACCATCACGCTGATGATGTGACGTGACCACCGTCCGTTTAATTTGGAGGGCAATACCTCCCCCTCTAACTTTAACATTTTCGTAACAGATTTCCGTAATGCGCTTTTGTAACGGAGTTGCGTAACGTCAAAGTTAGCTGGGCGACAGTCCGTTAACTTTGGCCGGCATGCGACGGCTTTTTGTTATTATCTTCTGTAATGTTAAAACTAAAGCATCCCGTGCAAGCCAAGCCCTGTAAGAAATGCTTTCGTAACTCGCCTGCAAGTAATGAGAAACAAAAGCTATCACCAACATCTCCTACCTCGTGTCTAGCTCAATAAGTTTACGGTGTCTAGCTCAAAAGTTTACGGTTTAAACACGTTGCGGGCATTACCGGCCAAGTTTCAATTCAACCAAACAACCACTTTTACCTAACGTTTATTTTTTCTCAACGAACCGGTCTGATCGTTGGCTCCACATAAGACGGGAAAAAAGAGAAACGTGCGAACGGCGCATCTCACGCCACATCTCCAGTTGTTTTTTTTTTTAATTTGACTAATAATTTGACTAAATTTGACTGCCAAATTGAGTATCTTTGAACGGGCATCACGCAGGACCGATTAGTGACTACTTAAGAAAAATTAAATAGTTGTAGTATCTAGTTACGTATAATCTTTTTTTTTTTTTTAGTTCATGCGTATTCAAAGGTGCAGGGATGCAACCTTAGGCAGTCATACTTTTCTTCTTTTATATATATATATTTTTTTGCGAAAGTTTTGTTCAATTAGTTTCTGTCACACATTAGAAAATAACCTTCAAAAGTAATGAACCGAACCAAAATGTCAACTGGACCTGTGGGTAACGAACAAACCACGCATTGCCTTTTCCTAAACGTTGAAACGTGAAGGGACCAGACTCCAGAGATACACACTTGGCGGTACAATCAATTATTATCTTTGATTTATTTGTGACTTTTTATTTCTAGTTCAGCAGCATAGAGATTGCAGGATAAAGTAAAAAAAAATACTTATAAAGCGGCTACAATGAACACTCGACCAAATGGAAAAAAAAACGAAATTAACATTTCTATTTTCTATATATTGTAGCAAGCACGACATCACACCAGGTTTATATCCAACCCTCCGTTATATACTGTTATAAATCAGGGATCAACAATCGATATTCCACTTTACTGCCGATATTTGTTTGAACTTAGAATCTGTTTAAACAATTTCGAACATTTTCTATGTCCAGTCGAAGATACCTTTCACAGCAAATAATGTATCTAACATTCTGTCCGGTGGATGCTTTCATGTCAAAATATGTCTAATAATTCGGTTCTATGTGGACGCATGCGCAGCGCGCCGAAGAGTGGCATTGCATATTGGCGATTTCATTTCAAATCGTGCAAGGAAAAGGGGTTCATGTCTCAGATATTTATGAAAAAATAAATATTCTGGACAAATTCTTCAATAGGACGAAACGGAAAACCGATTTTGCGTTATATTATTATATATTATTTTTTTAAGGACCAAAGATGAATTTTGGAATTTGGGCGATCGGTACAGGCCGCGTATTTGGGAGCTTCTCCAGACTCATGTTCCTTACCGCACAACAAACTTACTGTTTGACATGGTTTTTCAAACTACCTTAGAAGCGCAAGAGATTCATACGGGCTTTTTGTTACTCTTTCTTTATTTTTGTAAACGAAATCCAGAACCTGGCCCCTTTGACGATAATTTACCAGGTTTGGAGGATGATAATTTTTGTGAGGCAATCAATCTTATGGCATATATTTTGTATCGAAATGAAAGCTTAACCAAATGTGTATTCAACAAGCACTATATTGTTATAGAAAAATGAAGTTATATGGGCAAAAAACGCATTTGAATACAAGAGAAAACTCTAATAAAAGTACAAATTTCAAAATCAATTATTTCAAAAAAGGCAATTTTTAAATATATACTTTTTGTTGTGTGAAGAGTCCTTTCTTTGGTCTGAAACATCCAATAAAAATCAGATGTAATATATGAATCTGGACATATACGATCCGTATATTTAAAAAAAAAGACGAAATGTTTCAAGTTCTATTTTTAGATGCGAAGCTTGGTCGTCGTCATTTGTATGCCTATTAATTAATTAATTATTGGCACCTTGTTAGAGTATTCGTTGGCTTCAATTTAACACACTAAATAAAGTAAGGTTGATGCGTAGACGGGATGTTATGTTTAATATATGAGGGTTTTCGTACACATGTCCAATTTAATAACTTTAAAAAAATCCGAAATCACAAATAAAATTATTTTAAATTATTTCATGAGAATTAAAAGCTTATTAGATACTTCCCTTCAAAAGTTTTATGAGGAATGATAGAGTGATTGGGTGAAACAAAATATTTTCAATGTGCCGATAGCACTAGCACGAAATTTCAGCTTTTTCCAACTCTCGCTTCTCCACGCACGCTAAGCCTGTAAGAACGTAGGGTTGTTTAAACCTACTGATATTCGTTTCTTTTTCTATTTTTTTAGAAAGAAAATGTTTGCATAGACCGTGGGGAAAGTACATACAATTACATACAATATCTGGTAACGCATGGTTCACGAGAACGTTTAATGTGACCGAAAAGCACCGTTAAAGCGGGTTACAACATTACTCTCGATGCTTAGCTATTTGTTTAACATAGCACTGAGGAACCCGTCCTTGGTTTGAGTTTTCGTCCATTAGTGGCATGACCGAATGTTCTTGACAAAATTTACAGCATTCCGTTCCTTTTTCTTGGCGTCGAGGTAGTGAGCCATACGTGCTGTGACGGTATGCGGGGAGTGCCAGGTGCTTGTGTCGCGGCGTGTGGAGACCACTCAAGCATCAAGTCTCCTTGCACAACTGCAGATCAACAGAACTTAAAACAACTGAACGTGCTGATGACTTCGTTCAGACAGTCGCTCCTGAAGCCTGGAATTATTCATCTGAAAAGTGATGCAGTACATCTGGCGCCACTGGTACGCGACTTGCGGACGAAAACTCGAAATAAGGATGGTCCCTCAATATTATGTTAAAACGATTTGCTAAGCCTTATGAGTGAACCTTTAACCCATTTTAACGTCGCTTTGTGTCACAGAAACGTCTTGTGACTTGCTTCAGATATTCTGTAATTACGCCGTCACTCGGTTGACCTCAAACTATTGATATATTTCCGACTACTCAAAGCTAAATTGGTCACTGCAGCAGCTGGAATGTCTTCACCATGCTAGGTTGTGATCGGGGATCAAAACGACACCACGTAGTTGGACCGGTAGGTCCAGGAATATCATAAAAGTGACCAAAACGGACCATCTCATAACGGCTTTAAGTTTGGGAAACATTTTACTTCCCGATGGTCTATGCGTGTTTTTATTGTTTTAAAAGGAAGAAACGAAGATAGAAACGATTAAACGAGTCCAGCTTCTCATTAGGCTTAGCGTGCGTGGTGAAGCGGCAGTTGGAAAAAGGCTAAATTTCGCGCTTGGCCTCTCGGCGCATCAGTAATAATATTTTTTTTTGGTCCCTAGTGCCACAATATCCAGAATAATAGTTTAAGAGGGTAATATTTATAAACCGTTTGTTTCTCTTACTCAATTTATATATATAAAAATGTTTTTACTTGCGATTTCTTTGATTTTTTAAAATAAACAAGCTGGACGTGCGTATGAAAACCTTCACATATTATACAACGTGCTTACTTTTTTGTTAAATTTAAGCCGGCCAAGGCTACGAGCAGGTGCCAACAAATTAACAATCTGGCAGAAACAGAAGGCTACGACCCTAGCTTCGTATCTTAAAATAGAAGTTCAAATATATCGTATTTTCGAATGTGTGAACTTATGAATTCAGACCATATATTACTTCTGATTTGTATTGGACGTTCTAGATCAAACCGAGTGCTCTTCATACGAAAAAGGAAAAATATTTAAAACTGTTCTTTTTGACAAATTTAATGTTGAAATTTGTACTTTGAGAGTTGCTTTTTGCATTTATAGGCAGTTTTCGCCAGGATGACTTTTTTTTGAGTATAACAATATTCTTCTTGTTGAATATTGTTGTTCCTGTGTAAGCTTTTCTCTTATATATATATATGTATATGTTGTATATATATATATATATATATATATATATATATATATATATATATATATATATATATATATATATATATATAATGAACAAAATGAGTTTATGAATATCTTGCGCTTTCTTGTGGTTTGAAAAACCATGTAAAAAGTAAGTTTGTTGTGCGGAAGATACCTGAGCCCGGAGAAGCTCCAATATACGCGACCTTTGACGATCTACCAAATCCCAAAATCCGTCTTTGGTTTTTTAGAAGTCAAAAACTCGGAAATATATATATATGATGCAAAAAGCGGTTGTCTGTTTCGTCCTAATCAAGAATTGGCCAAGCGTATACATATTTGCTTTTTCAAAATTTTTTAAGACCAATCTTTTTTTTTTTTGTTGCACGGTTTGAAATGAAATTGTTTACACGCTTCCTGAAACCACAGCCTAGCGGAGTAATATGGTAGCCCGCGTAAAGTGATTGCTGAAATGGTCTTTATGTGGAATTGGATATTTGGCTGGATATTTTCAGATTCCCATGTCCATAGCAAGCTCCCGCATCGCTTGCGCCACCTCGTATGTGCGTATGAAAATGTTGGTCAAGTTTCAGCCTCGGCGGTGGCTGCTGCCTTTCGTCTTGCTGCTAGCTCGCTGGAGGGCAGCACAGGTATTGGCGACACCTAGAAGCCCTCTAATATAAGTCGGTCTCGCCTATCCTAAATATATATTTTTTCTCGATAAATGGACTATGTTCCAAACACTACTATTGATAAGGACATCTTATAAAAATACCGGGTGTTTGGGAGAAAAAAAAAAAAAAACCGTGTGTTTCTGACCACAAAATGAAACTACGCATCCCCGAACGCTGTCTCCCCGCCCTTCTGTAGCGCTAGCGGTTCGGACCAGATGCCAAATTTTCGGAACTAATCACTATTTAAAAAAAAGTTTTCAGCGCTTTTCGGAAATATTCAAATTACGAAACGGCGACCAGAAATCGTTGATAATTTTCAAATCAGATAACGCGAAGCTCTGAAAAATCTGGTTCGGACCGTCAGAGCTACATTTGGACGGAGACTGGGTGTTCTTCGATGCGTAATTTATTTTCGCGGTTATCAAAAGTAAAACAACAACAACAACAACAACAATTTTTTTTAAAGTATTTGGGAGAACCAAATTTAAATGTTTTTTGACTGCAATAATCTCGCTTTCAAAAGTGCCGTCGCCTTTACTTCCTGCAGAGCAGGTGGAAGAGGAATCACCTTCATCTACTGAGCGCGTATTTTGAATGGCGAGACGCAAAAGACAGTCTGTTTGGTTTGAAAACGTGTTATATATCCGCAGGGACACCGTAGTGCGGACGACGAGCATGGCGCTTCGCGTGCCAGCTGCCCGCAGTGGCGGATTGTATTCGATATGCCATAGGATTTCTTTAAGCAGCCTGCCCTGGAAATTTTATATCATGCGCACCTGCCGGAGTGTATTATTGAGAAGAAACTAAACTACAAAACTTTCAGCCTTTCCACTCTGGTGAAGAAGGAAGACCAGCGGAGCTGTACCATGTGCCGCCATCTACGAGCGACGGTGGCAACCAGACTGGTTGTATGGTTGCCGCCGTCACTCGTAGATGGCGGCTAGCTATCCAGAGTTTTGTGTTGTTTTGTGTCGACATTTGTTTGGTGCCGGACACGAAACTGGGGAAACTAGCCCTTAACAGCTCCTCTGTAAAAACACTTAAGACTGCTAACGTGTCGGAATGCGAAAGCATTCGTATACTTAGCGTATTCCTCCAAGCTGCGCGCCGCGCTGAGCCCGGCCGGCCGGTCTGTGCGGGTGCTGCCCGGGCGGGCTCTGCGGCCGGCCGCTCTGGAGAGCCGCAGAGCCCGGCCACCCTCCCCTCTTACCGGCGTTCCTTGGATCTATGCCGCGCGCCAGCCAATGGGAGCCCATCCAGCATTTCGCTGCTACAGACTACAGGCTCTGAGGACAGGGGAGTTTAGGTGCCGTATGGCGCGGCTTCAAAAGCTGATAACGCCCGGTTCGCCTCCGTGGGACGGTTAATGCTTGCGCACTAATCACATAACGATACTTTGTCAACTCCGAAGCCACTTGCCATTATCAAATATTCGCCGCCATTTCAGAAAATAACGGAGGCACCCCCGATTACCCCTTGGGCTATTGCATACCATTAAAAAAAAAACACAGACTCACCGACACACACACCACGTACACACACAAACACACACACTGTATAAGAGAATGAAAGGGCATCATAAAAGATTGTGTTAAAAAGTGCTTGTACTTTGAAAGTATATTGTATCTATAGTACTTGGCCCCGAGTACATTGCACCCGGTGTAATTACTACTTTAGTTGAAGTACATAACACCTCTCATTTTCTTCGTACTTACTTCAAGTACTTTTTAGACGTACTTTGCCCAACACTGTTTGAAGCGATGGTTATTATGTGATGGCATGCGCAGGTGGCGGAAGGAAGCACTCACTGGATGTGCCCCAGTCTTCTTCACGATTCCTCACGAGAGGAAGGAGCTTACCGAAGAGGAGATGGCTGAACAGAAGCGACGACATCCAGCATGGCCATCTTCATCGAATTAAAATGAAGGGACATTCGATACTCGGGTATACCTTCTACGGAGTTTGTGGCAATTATTTTAATCGCCGGAGTAAAGCCTTCATAAAAGACAAGCAAAGAGCTATCGCATTTCGTCGCCTGCAGAGAAGCACCGCAAAAAGCAACCCCGTTGTTTTTTTTCTTCTAATTTTTACATTCGAGTTATTTTATGTCTTTTTACATGAAATAGGTAACTAAAATTTACCGTATAATTACCCCATAATGAAAAAAAAAAGAAAAAAAACGTGTTTCGGGTTCGCAGACGGAGCGAGGTCACAAACCGCTTCCATTGTTTTAGCTAAGCAGCCGGGAATGCCAATTAAAAACAATTTTGTCGCACGCCGGCCGACGGCCCCGCTAAATATAGCGCACATGTCTCACCTCGTGCAAACAGATATCCGCATGTCGGGAAAGCTAACGCACGATTCTGTAGCCCTTATGTGAGAGCACCTGCTCAAACTGGCGCTCGGATACAATTCCTTGTTATAAAATATAAGAAGAAAAACAATAGCGAAAATTGTTGTTAACGAAGTTGAAAATTTGAAGTTGAGTGTCCCTTTAAGCCCCAGTCACACTGCGCAATGTACGCGTACGTCATATGCAAAAGGCGCGGTGTTTGCTGCATGTAGACATGCTGAGAGAATTACCCGCGGAAACGGCTCAAGCATATTATGTTCAAAGCATGTTCGCTTTACACGTATGTGTGTTTCGAACGTGTCAGACGATCGTCATACGCGGAAGAAACACGCCTCAGACAGTGTGTTCAGATTCCATTCTGTATGATGCACAAGCGGTACAACTGCGGCCTGAACCGTCAAGATCAGCGCCGAAGGAGAACCGAACTCACGCTATGTATCTACGTTGAGGCAGAACCAATCGGTGGTCTATAGACCAACCCCTGTTTACAAACAAACCCGACTTTGCCCACACCAGGTGTGGGCGATGCGAGCGCGCAGAAATCACAATTCGGGAGGAGTGAAGCGTCTGCGCATGCGCAGAGCCTACAGCAGCGCCACCGCAGTGGCGTGACGTCAGAGAGTTGAGTTTGTCTATAGACGTTTGCAAGTACTGCCTCTGGGCGCCGCCATCTTGCTGCTGGTGTGGGTAGATCGTCTGATAATCGAGCGCTGCTGAGGCCGTGGGCACGCCAAAGGCAATGCTTGACTATCAGACGGTCTAGCCTCACCAGCAGCAAGATGGCGGCGCCCAGAGGTCGTATACCTGCGAACGTCTATACCGAGTGAAGTGGACAATGGGCGAGGCGCATTAGGGAGTTTTTGTAGATCGTTTTCGCCGTCCCGCAACGCTCTCCGCAACCCGCTACGATACCTGGAACGCTGGAACTCTACAGTCAAGGCCATCGGCGCGCAGGCGGAGCAGCGTCTTCTACGTTGCGGAGGGTTTAGCGGAAGGGGAAACGCAGTTTAGGAAAACTCCCTAGTGACAGATGCTCTTCACGTGCGTCTAGAAGGAAGACATATAGGACGAATAGTAGCGTTCGTCCGGCCAAAGGCCCCTTCACGCACACTTGCGAGCGACTCCGACCGACTGTGACAAGACCGGGCGTTGAGCCTCTTGCGACGGCTTAGGACCTGATGCGCTGCTGCGGAGCCGGTGGTGATCCGTCACAGTAGGATTAGAAAACCGGTCTTTGTCTTAGTCGGTCGGAGTCGGACGCAAGTGTGTGGACGCGGGCAGAAACACGTGTGCGAGAAACCAATCGAAAATTTATACGGCGAATGATCGGCACGTGCGAAAATCGTTTCACTCGAATTTCGAGGAACGAGCATACAGGTATTGTACTCAAACTGCATTTATAGTCTTGTTAGATTAGAAACATACATAACTCGCGATTTATTATCGTAAATAAACTGATACGTTTTGTTTTTAAAGAAAAAGATGGCGCGGAACAATTTTTTCAAAATTTAAAATTTCGTGCGTTTTTTGTGTCTTTTTTTTGCTAACGGATTTTTACGCATACCTTCCAGAACCTTGCCGTTCATTTTTTTTTGTTCTAGTGTGTTTTGTTTCTTGAAAAATGATGTGAAACGTTTTGTTTTGTTTGCTTGTTTCAGTTTTCCTGCGGTTTTCGATGGTTTTCCGCACATGTGTTCCAGCCTGTTCCTGTTTATTCAGTTTCCACGTTCTGCGGCGCTTGTTTAAAAATTACGGTTTTGTCAACTGCGTACGCAGTCTCTCTTTAACCAATTATATATCCCAACTGGGCTAGTTGAAAAGGATTTCTTTTTCCTTCGTTGGTTCTTCGTAATTTACGAGTTCCAGCCAACATTTACACTTACTTGTTACCACGGGAGCTAATAAAACGAACTAGCACACTTTTACAATTTAGAGCTTCACCCCCTGCCCGGCTTCTTTTTTTATTTGCTTGGCTATAAATATGCCCGCCCATTCTGATAACACGGCATTTATTTCCTTTTTATTCTTTACTGTTGTTGTTCTTTATGACTAAGGAGGAAGCCGGGACTAAAAGCTGCTGTTGCTGCTTGACAAGGCCCTCATGTCCTGGCACATTTTGCGGGACAACAAAACATTATAGAAAAAAGGAAGCCCCGCA
>JAZHYW010060942.1:0-10671 GCA_037355805.1 Ixodes ricinus
ATGAAGATTCGTCCGACTGTTCCCCATATAAGCGCCTGAAATATTGAATAATTGAATAACCTTTAATATCATGCGTGACATCGAATGAGCACGGCTGGAGCTTAAATAAAAGTGGGATCGGGAATTAAATATCAGTTCATTACCTGACGCGCCCTTTCGTCAGGAAAGTCTGTAAGTAACGCAATTAGCGTAGCGAGACTGACATGAATTGGCGCAGAATGTCTCACCCTATAATTTCTATGCGGAGCACTAAGTTCGTCTGCTTTTATTGCAGGTGTTGTGGTGACGTCTGAAGGTCGAGCTCTGATTGGCTCTGATTGAGGAATAGTGGGTAGACCTCAAGGCAGCTAGCATTGAGGTCTACCCACTATCCTTCAACCAGAGTCAATCAGAGCTCGGCGTTCAGACGTCACCAGAACCCCTGCAATAAAAGCAGACGAACTTCCACTCCGCAATGGAACTTGCGAAACTTCACAAAAGGGGGGGGGGGGGCACTTTGCCTTGGAAGCTGGTTGGCAACGGGGTCCACGTTGCATCGAAAAGTGGAGCTTGTAACCGCTCAGACGTCTTCTAATGCGCCCGCAGCGTCCTGGCCGCTTCTCGCATTCTCGCTGCCGTGTTTCCCGATCATACTCAAGAGTTGATGTAAATGGCACCTCGAAATTCGAAAACCTACCCGCGTCCAGTGCTGCTCTGTATGTGTTTTTACGTCATCGGACCCATAGAGTTATTTTAATGTACACTGGCGGTTCAACTGGACAATTGTGCTTCGACAAATCGAAGCAGACAGCAAACAGTCGGAAATTGACTCCCGGAAATCCATTTCTATGAGAAAAAGCGATTTCATAATCTCCCTGCGCTTGATTATAAGAGCAAACATCACACGGTCCTATGTAGATGGGAACATAGCTCAGTCACGCAGATGAAATAATTGGTCAGTTACAGCTTTTTCAGTTTCAATTCGTGGCATTAAAAACGGTGCTAAAACTGCTTCGTACATGTTTTTATGTGCACTCTTGGGCACTGTTAGCGCGAACACGGCGTCGGCGCTTTCCAGCATGGGGGATATGCGTGCCAAACGAACGAAGGACACATGGAAAACCAAGACAGACGGCAAGAACTATGCAGTAACACTGGATAAGTAACTCCTTGGGCATGCAGATGATCAAAATGAATTAAAAGCCACGCACTATAGTCTAATTTGCAATAAATAAATACTGATTTATTCTTTCTGCTTATGAACATGTGCGACGATGCTTGTTCTGCGTTGAAAAAGTCACCCGCACGCTCGAAAGTTTTGAAAATAGGGAAAATCCAGTGAACAGGTGCCCGATAAAAGCTGCCTGACATCAGACAAAATAAAACGACACACTTTTAATAGCCCATGCACTTTATTCTTTACGTTTCGATTGTTTTTTGACCGCTCGTAAAGATGCACGACGGAGTGACTTTCAAATAGTGACAGGACGGCCATATTAGCAATTTATAAGCACCAGCGGAATGCTGGCAAATCTTGAACACACTTGACATTCCTTTCGATTGTTATTTTGCATGGAGTCGTCGCTCGGTTTTACATACCTGCCATGGTTTCACATTGCTCAGTGGTAAAGAAATATACTGTAACTAAAGCAGTTACACTTTTACAATATTAATTAAGGTACACATTATCCGGTACGATCCAAGTAACGAAAGTTGTCTATGTTATTTTCCGGCGAAGAGACAAAATGCACGCGCGTTCTCCCGTAGGAATGCACAGGAGCACCGCAAAAGTAGACTGGTTGCTGTCTGCTTCAACTAGCCTCCCGGAAGTCGCATAGACACCAGCGCCAGTTGAACATCTAGCGTACATTATAATAACTCTATGATTTGACCCGCAGGAGTTGCTCGGTTCTCGGGTTTAATCGTGTACCCCGCATTTGTAAGCGGCTTTGACGAAAATACTCCGCACTTTTTTTCTCGTTTATCTGCGCTGGAAAGTGCCTCTACAAAGTGTTTGTTTGCTCGGCGTTCGGGAAATAAATACGGGACGATATTCGTCGGTGCCGGCAATGAATGAAATCTACGAAGGAAGTTTTTTTTTCGCCCATCTTATAAGATTGCTTTAGGCTCGACTGAGAGTCAAGCAGACGTACTGGGATTGAGATGATCGCTACAGTTTTCGTCACCGCATGGAGGGAATCTGTGTTCTTCATTCCCAGGTATCGTGTTAAAAAAAAAAAAAAGATTAGCGCCGAGTGTGTCCCCGAACGTATTTACAACGTTTTGCTCTCGTAAGCTGACGTTTATTAGAAGCAAGGATTAGGTGCTCTACAAGTTGTCTATGCCTGTCTGATTTGTGGTGTTAAATGCCAAATGCTTCTGCGAGGTGCCGCACAAGACACACTCCAGATGTATGCAAGAATGAAATCATTTCTGTCATAACCTCCATCTAATTTCGCTTAGCAGGGCTGTCTTTGTGAAGCCTTTAATAGGGACTACTTTTAAGCTAAAAGATACTTCACACAATGCCTATAAATAGAGTTTATATAAAAAGTACGTTTGTAATTTTCCAACTCTTTGGGACTTGTATTGCAAACTTATTATCCGCCAGGACTGATTTGATTGCAGCGAAAAAGATATTCACGTATCGTTGACGCCCTAGTATATGAATATATACATCAATATATAAAAAAACAATACTCTAAATGTTACTACGTAGTGTTGGTGTCGCATGCAAAACACTTGATTATTACCTGAAGTCACGATAGAAGATTAGAAAATTGCGTCACCAGGCCCACAATGGCTTGTTCTCCATTTGAAATTTATTGATAAACTGTAGACACGTCATTTAGACTTACGAAACGTGTAGAAGAAAAAAAGAACACAAGGAGTTGATATAAACAGTTTCTCTTTAAAGTAAACATATCAAGTATATGCTAGAAGTTAAACAAATAAATGGCTTCCAGTCCAGCAAAGATAAATCATACAAACAATTTTTTTAGAAAAAAAAATCTAAAACGAATTTCTTTCTTTAAACTGAGTGAGTTCTTTTTTTATAGATAAGTGTTGTTTTTTATGTTGAAAAATCTATGCTACATTCGAAATAACGTAAGGTTTAATGATTTTTTTAATAAGCCTGGGTATCCGCTTTTGATTTATGGAATGCCGTGAGCGGCGGCCAAAACGTTGTGCCAGAAATTTAAACAAAACAAGTTTAATATCAAATAAAAAAAAATAGATTATCATTTTCACTATTCGAGGCGCACCCTTCCTTCTTTCTCCACAACTATTGCACATTGGTTTCGTTTTTTTAAATGTTCTTTACAGTTTTTTTCCTCATTTCTCAAAGTCATAGGCGGCATATACTCTACGCCTCCACACGCGTCGCATGCATCCCATCCCCAATGTCTGTATTTTTTCTCTCATCTAAGATGCTTCGCGCAATTTACGAACACTATTTTCGCGTCAAGCCTGTGAGGTGTGCAAAATGCATAGGGGTATGACCTTAGCATGTACCAGTATGTAAGTGTTACTATTTTTTAGTCGTCCTTGGGGGGGGGGGGGGGGGGGGGGGCGGTTTCGAAACGCCGATGGCATTCGAAGAAGCATGTTGTTTAGAATTTCAGTTCAGCAAAGCAACTCGCGTAAAATCCGAGAAAAAAAAGTGTCCTGCACTATACGTCGATACTTTTGAAGACGGGCTCAGACATGACAAGCATTTTTATTGAAACCTTGTTTTTTTTGTTCCAAAATAACCAATATCTGCAATACAGGCGGGGAATATAGGGGAAGGGAATAGTATCTGAGTCGCTTGTTCAAAGGAATTCTTTTTTTTTATCTTTCCTTGTACCTACTGTACAAGAAAAGACTCACAAGAAGTACGAAACTTTTTTTTTCAAAACCTAAAAGTACTTTAATACGCCACTATTTTAACGATTCTTAAGGCATTGTCTAGATAGCCACAATAGAATCGCCAAGTCACTAGAAACACTGAGGTAAATAATAAAAATAAAAATAAAAGATTTTGTAATTAAAAGTACTTTGTACTGACTCAAAATTTTAAACGCCACCCCACACGGAACTTTTACTAGCGTCATGCAAAATGACAATGTAATAACGAGCTTTTGCATACACGAGCCTACCACAACACGTACGCATTTTCGTTCTAATATTTTACACAATATTTTGGTGGAGCTCCAGTAAATACTAAAATAAAGCCGTCTTAGTAATAGGTTTTCATCTAGCGGTGTTCTTGTTGGGTTCAAAGCCCACTACAATTTTTTTATAGTTTTTTTGTCATTTTCATTGCTTACTTACGGACTTCGTTTGGTGCATCAAACTGTCGAAACCATAATCACCAAAGTGTTATTACTAACATTTTAATAGGTAAAAGGACTGCACGAAATTATGATGTCTACACCATGCTTCACGTCGAGCGCAGTGTTCCGCGTTGTTGGAGGCATGGCGGTGAACAACTGGTTATCGAATTTTTGTTTTGTTCGTCCTTAGACTTTATGCAATCGACTGATTGTGCTGGGCCAACGCCCTCATACAAATATGTATGTAGTTTTGCCAGCCACTCGTTACGTTGAATGCGGCACGATGAGCACTTTCACATCTTGCTAGTCCCGAAAAGTGGCGAAATTTTATTCGATTGCGCCAAGAATGTGCGTGACGAGTAGTAGGCATTCGTTGCGAGTTCGACTTCTGAAACTAGCCCTTTTCAAAGTTTGTTTGCGTGTGTGCGTGTCTGTGCATATGTGTTTGTGTGTGTGTGTGTCGGTCGCCTGAACTTTAAATGCTTCCCACGGTGTGCACTCCGTTGCCAGACTGGTGGGAGTCGTGTGAGTTTGCTCAGTCAAGAGGGACGGACTTGCTTCACAAATCTGGTGTCTTGCAACCGTTCCTAGAACCGACTACCTAAACACGCTTTAACAAAATTGCGTGTACCCACCTGATGTCAGTTTAGATTCTGGAGTTTTACGTGAACATAATTTAAAAAAAAGAAAAACTAACTTTTAATAATTGAGCTTGAGTTTAACCTAAGTTCGACCCCTTACGTTCTGCGAACCATCAAAGCGAGTATGGAGCCTTAACATATAGAAGATTTAGTAGATTGTTCCGATACCTTCGATAGCTCCAATACCTTGAAAATGATACCGATAACGATAGGATGCATGACACAAAAGCGGCAGCAGAGTATCGGGTATCATTATCGGGGTCATCAGAACGATCTACTAGAACTATTTCACGCAACATCGTAATCCGCTTCTTGATATACAGCTACACTCTCAGCTGCTCCTTATCGTATACTCTTCCACAGTGCTCACAGACTACCTATCATTGCCATTTTTTAATTCTGGGGAGTGGAGAAACCGAAGTACTGAACAACACAAATCTCCACATACAGCTGATGTTTATTTCACAAAACACGACCTTAAATAGACAACCAAGACAAAGAGAAAAACAAGACAGGGATGACAACCTTGACGTCACGCGTACCCAACCAGGATACACGTATCTAAAGAGGGTACACATCAACCCCCATCCGAAGACTCCGAAACAAGGAGATGGTAGATTGTACCGTTATGCGGATAAGAGCAACTGAGAATGGAGTCAAGGTGAAAACGTCAACCACAAAAGGAATAAGGTGAAACAACTACTAACAAAAAAAGGGTATAGGTTAAGAAACGGCTTGACGCTATTTCCTGGAAAAAGCACACGCTGCTCAAACAATTAGCGTAGCTGTCAATTATAAACAGCTCTTTCACTAAACGTTTCTACCAATCCCTTTTCGTGTCGAGCATAACAATATTTCACCAAATTAGCGAAACAATTGCTACATCAAGAAGAGATTATTAGGTCATTTAGAACCTTTGTAATTGATTTTCACCGCTCGTTTGTGTTTAGTTAACCTGCAATTAAAACACCTAACCGTCAGACAAACATAGCAAGAACCAAATTTCACGGTAATCTTGTACAGTAAACCCAGATCGCAATTCACCGAGGGGTCTCCATGATTTTTTTTGTTACAACCAACCTTCTGTGACGAAAAAGGCGTAACCCGGTCGAGCCGGAAATGTCAGTTTTTAACAAGTTCACCTGCATCCTTGCATTAACTCCACCAATCATTGGTCGTTCTTCCATGAGAACAGCCAATCAGAAGGCTAGCGAGAGTTATTGAAGCCATCGATCGTGCTGACTTGAACGCAAAACGGGTCCCCCTTCGCCATTTGATCTACTTGACCTCTGGAGCCTGAGGAGAATGACCTTTTTTTCTGGTTTAATATATTACAAAGCACCGCTATTTTGCCACTCTAAAACCATTAGTTAAGGTGCGCTATAAAGTAACCATATTTCGGCCCTTTTGGTGTTCAATATGAGGGTTGCCAGTTATCTGAGAATTTACACCAAAATCGCACATAAAGCTTTTCTTTTTTCTAGAAGCGATAAAACAACCCGTGACAGCGCAAAACACTATTGCCCGAGCTTCCCGACACGGTATACAAAAGTACTGGAAGTCGCAGTTATGAATCGTATCGCTTGCCAGTTGTGCCGGGTCTGCCCTGAGAACAAAAAAATGGCGGCGTCTGCAAGAAAAACAGGAAACCGGGTGGCCATACCCTAAGCGTAGCTTACTGATAGTGACTCTAGTTCCTTGGTGAAAAAAAAATAATCGCCCGCATAATACCTATGTTTTGTGCCCCTCTGGGTTATGTGGTTAGTGTTTCTCTGGGGCACGCGTTCGCGTAAACACGGGACCACGTGGCATGCAGTCAGATTACGTGACGTCAGGGTATTACGTGAAGTTATGTAGCGTTAAATCGAACGGGACATATACCTGGTAAGCTTAGAAGGTTCTTGCTGTCTTTGTTTTTCGTTACACCTTTGCGGAAAGAGGTCAGGGGAATTCCGGAAACTTTTTTCTGCGTTGAGAGTATTAATTAACTAGCGCTGATACGGGCAAATCACCATTAACGATAGACTTAGGCAGTTTCCAGAGTGTAGTCATGGTGCATGACACTATCGTGATGCTTTGCTGTTTACGAAGGCTCTAATAATTTGCCTTCCTACCATAATGAATGATTACGCGTAAAATAAAACGTTCGTGCCTCATTTTCAACAAAGTCATCTTGACCTATAAAAAAAGCAACGTTCCCTTAACACCGTCAAAAAAAAAATGGCGTGTCCTATTTTTCTAAAGCTTACCAACAAGACGACAAATAAAATCCAATCCGGTCGCACTAGGATAACGCCAAACGAGAAGTAATACGGCCTCTTTCCCTGCCCACGCTTATGTGCTCGACCAAGCGATATTATGGCCGTCCTTATCCCCAGAGTCCGCTCATAAAGATCCGCGCCAAACAGTAAAAATTTAACGAACTACCCGGAAAGAGAATTTGCTGCAGCCGATTGAACCGTGCAATATTCACGAGGGAGGCGTCGCAGCGACCGCCCCATCCGCGCCTCCGCCACCCAATCAATGCAGGCAGAAAATGAAGGACGCGAGTCGCCGTAAACGGCGCTGAAATGAGTTGCACACTTTGACTACATAGCCTTTTTATAGTATTAGTAGGGGTTCGGCGCTCATTGTCGTTCAAGTCCAATAGCGCTGCCGCATTCAAAACCTTTACCGCGCCAAAAAATAAATAAATAAGAACCTTGTTTTGTTTTTATTTAGATATACACAATCTCAACTCCGTGACGTCACGCCGCCTCAGTAGCCCTGCTGTCGGTTTCTGCGCACGCGTGGTGCCTTCACCTGGTGTGGACAGACGCGAGTTTGTTTGTAAACAGCGTGTTGGTCTATAAATTTGTCACCGACATTGTAAGAAATGCAAGCCGTGGCTCATTACAGGGGTTTGAAATGTTTTTTTTTTGTTTTTGTTTGTTTTGCTTTCTCCTAAGAAATTATGGGACTCAAACGTTACAATGTTGGTACCGACCACTTATAGAGTATGGTTTTTGCAAAGCAGAGCGGCGCGCTTACGTTTGGCGCTTCCATTGCTAAAATACGACTAACAAACGTAATAATAATTAAACAAAGCCATTCTCATGCGATAACAAATACCTTTTGTTTACAAATAATAGTTAAGGTAAAACCAAATCAACCCCTCTAGCACAAAATACAATTTAAAATTAGTATGCACATTGTTAGCTGTTGTCAATCAAAACAATCCAATCGAAACGCTCTCATATGCGCTCGTCTATGAATTGTTTTTAACATGTTGCAACTTAACCCGAGACTGGAATATGAACTAGAAACGTAAACGTAGAAGGGACAGAGAAAGAGAAAGAATAGAATGTCTCTCTTCTTTCCCTCCCCCCCCCCCTTTATTTTTTGTCCCTTCTACGTTTAAGTTTTTATTTCCTAACCCAGTCTCGGGTCAAGTTGCAACATGGTAAACATCCACCAGTTCGCCTGTACTCTAATTGTTTTTTTTCACTGTTTTTTTTTTGCGTTCGTGTGCCGCGTTGACCGTCTGTAGCCAAAGGTTTAAGCTTCAAACTAAAACAAAACTGATACGAACGTATGCCAGCCTACTCTGCTAGCCGCCGCTTTATTTAGATCTGAGCTGGATCGACTCGGAAGCCTTGGAAGACTCGTTTTCAAGCTACAGGTGACGTACCACGAACGCTCGGCCAATCGAGACAAGGAAATCCACACGGAGTCTCGGAGCAGCAAGACGTTGCCATGTAAACGGTCACCGCGTCTATTTAGGCTTAAAAACGGCAAAAATCGGAAGACGAGCTCTAAAATGAAGCGAGCTCAGCGCTCATTCTTTGCGATTTGAGGGATATAAAGCGAAGGAAAGCCGGCTGCGCACCGTTCACCGGCAGTGAACTTCGCTAATACGGCAGCTACCATCCCTTACAAAAAATTTATATCTGGCCAGATCTGAAGATTTCAAATATGGCCATATAAAAAATTGGCCACATATAACCTGATATGGTATATCTGCCAGATTTAGCCTCATAATGCCAGATATAGCCTGATATCCCTGGCCAGGTATGGAAATCCCTGATCTGGCTAAGTAAGGAAATTCCAGATCTGGCCAGACATATCAAAAGGACACAAGCCTGAAATCAACACTTCATATCATTTTATTGTCTACAATTCTCCCAACTGCCCCGGCCCCCACTCGAGGAATTATAGGAACGGTGATCCTTCAGCTCCATAGTGATCGCTAGTTTTGACCAATTCCATGGTTACACAGTTTCGAGTGTAATTCGTAGTCACCCTGAACAAGCGTCCCATAGGGCTCAAGAACCTGTCATATCACTTTTAAAATTTCTCGTCAATGGCAGCGTTGATGATACTGCGCATTCTGTCCAACCTTCAACCAGGCTGAGGCGCCGAAATCTCTTACAATATTATCATTCTCGTGATTGTTGTTTTAGCAGGAATTACTTAAAAGCCGAGAAATCACAACAACCAAAACCGGGATTTAGCTCGGATTCAGCGAAGCTGTTTCTTGCATTTTTAGCGTTTCTAACTTAATATCAACGTCTTTGAAGCTGTACGAGAATGATAATAATGTAAGAGATATGTCTGCAGCTCATCCAGGTTGAAGGTTGAACAGAATGCACAGTACTTACATTGGCGAAAAATGTTAGAAGTGGTATGACAGGTACTTTGTTTAAATACGACACTTGTTCAGGGTGACTCCGAATTACACTCAAAACTCTGTAACCATAGAATTAGTCGAAATTTCCGATCACTAGGCAGCTGAAGAAACACCGTCCCCATGATTCCTCGAGTACGAGCCGAGGTGCTTGGGGGATTTATCAAATTGTCTATTCCGGCGTAATGTTAACACTTCAAAATAAGTAATTCTACATTGAAATCCTCGTGAAAATTAGCAAAAATAATCTCAAAAATAAGCTTGCCAAAGTTGAAGTTTGGGATTATTTGTGCTAATATTTAGCTTTCGAACAATGAGTCATTAACAATTTGCTAACAAAGTAAATCTTTTAACTTTTTTTATCTTTTTAATATACTGTTGAAAACCGGCCGCCAGATAAAGCTGTAAATACGCCAGATAAAGCTGTAAATACGCCAGATAAGTCTGTATATACGCCATATCAGGCTGTATATACGCCAGATAAGTCTGTATATACGCCAGATAAGTCTGTATATACGCCATATCAGTCTGTATATACGCCAGATAAGTCTGTATATTGGCCGCAAATAATCATATAATGTTTGATATGGCCAGATATGGCCCAGATATAAGATTTCCATACGGGATGCGGTATTAGCTCCGAAGCGGGCGGAAAATGCGCCTCCACGTTTGAAGCGGCGCATCCCGCTATTTCTTGAATTTTCGCCAGCGCCAATCCAAAAACTCTAAAACGCAGTTCGGGTTCGGCGCACGCGCAGTGGTAAGTCCCTATACCTTAGCGCCCTCCTAAAACGCTCTCCCAAAACTAAAACTCTCCCTTTTGTTCGTACATTTTTGCGTCGTGATTTGTTATTCCGCGTTCTTATCGGCGAATGTTGCAAACTCATTGACAGCGAAGCAATAATAAGATGCACGAAAATTGTCACGCCCTGCATTTCTGAAGTAGTCGAAAACTGCAGAGAGCGACGCTGCGTTATGTCGATTCGAAGCAGTTTTCGCACACCCCTAGGCAATCGCGAGTTTTAGCAGAGTGTATATCCAAAATCGTTGTGCACGCTGAGAAATA
>JAZHYW010060943.1:0-14194 GCA_037355805.1 Ixodes ricinus
CTGTTTATAATTGACAGCTACGCTAATTGTTTGAGCAGCGTGTGCTTTTTCCAGGAAATAGCGTCAAGCCGTTTCTTAACCTATACCCTTTTTTTTTGTTAGTAGTTGTTTCACCTTATTCCTTTTGTGGTTGACGTTTTCACCTTGACTCCATTCTCAGTTGCTCTTATCCGCATAACGGTACAATCTACCATCTCCTTGTTTCGGAGTCTTCGGATGGGGGTTGATGTGTACCCTCTTTAGATACGTGTATCCTGGTTGGGTACGCGTGACGTCAAGGTTGTCATCCCTGTCTTGTTTTTCTCTTTGTCTTGGTTGTCTATTTAAGGTCGTGTTTTGTGAAATAAACATCAGCTGTATGTGGAGATTTGTGTTGTTCAGTACTTCGGTTTCTCTGCTTCCCAGAATTAAAAAATGGCAATGATAGGTAGTCTGTGAGCACTGTGGAAGAGTATACGATAAGGAGCAGCTGAGAGTGTAGCTGTATATCAAGAAGCGGATTACGATGTTGCGTGAAATAGTTCTAGTAGATCGTTCTGATGACCCCGATAATGACACCCGATACTCTGCTGCCGCTTTTGTGTCATGCATCCTATCGTTATCGGTATCATTTTCAAGGTATTGGAGCTATCGAAGGTATCGGAACAATCTACTAAATCTTCTATATGTTAAGGCTCCATACTCGCTCTGATGGTTCGCAGAACGTAAGGGGGTCGAACTTAGGTTAAACTCAAGCTCAATTATTAAAAGTTGGTTTTTCTTTTTCTTTAAATTATGTTCACGTAAAACTCCAGAATCTAAACTGACATCAGGTGGGTACACGCAATTTTGTTAAAGCGTGTTTAGGTAGTCGGTTCTAGGAACGGTTGCAAGACACCAGATTTGTGAAGCAAGTCCGTCCCTCTTGACTGAGCAAACTCACACGACTCCCACCAGTCTGGCAATGGAGTGCACACCGTGGGAAGCATTTAAAGTTCAGGCGACCGACACACACACACACAAACACATATGCACAGACACGCACACACGCAAACAAACTTTGAAAAGGGCTAGTTTCAGAAGTCGAACTCGCAACGAATGCCTACTACTCGTCACGCACATTCTTGGCGCAATCGAATAAAATTTCGCCACTTTTCGGGACTAGCAAGATGTGAAAGTGCTCATCGTGCCGCATTCAACGTAACGAGTGGCTGGCAAAACTACATACATATTTGTATGAGGGCGTTGGCCCAGCACAATCAGTCGATTGCATAAAGTCTAAGGACGAACAAAACAAAAATTCGATAACCAGTTGTTCACCGCCATGCCTCCAACAACGCGGAACACTGCGCTCGACGTGAAGCATGGTGTAGACATCATAATTTCGTGCAGTCCTTTTACCTATTAAAATGTTAGTAATAACACTTTGGTGATTATGGTTTCGACAGTTTGATGCACCAAACGAAGTCCGTAAGTAAGCGATGAAAATGACAAAAACTATAAAAAAATTGTAGTGGGCTTTGAACCCAACAAGAACACCGCTAGATGAAAACCTATTACTAAGACGGCTTTATTTTAGTATTTACTGGAGCTCCACCAAAATATTGTGTAAAATATTAGAACGAAAATGCGTACGTGTTGTGGTAGGCTCGTGTATGCAAAAGCTCGTTATTACATTGTCATTTTGCATGACGCTAGTAAAAGTTCCTTGTGGGGTGGCGTTTAAAATTTTGAGTCAGTACAAAGTACTTTTAATTACAAAATCTTTTATTTTTATTTTTATTATTTACCTCAGTGTTTCAGTGACTTGGCGATTCTATTGTGGCTATCTAGACAATGCCTTAAGAATCGTTAAAATAGTGGCGTATTAAAGTACTTTTAGGTTTTGAAAAAAAAGTTTCGTACTTCTTGTGAGTCTTTTCTTGTACAGTAGGTACAAGGAAAGATAAAAAAAAAGAATTCCTTTGAACAAGCGACTCAGATACTATTCCCTTCCCCTATATTCCCCGCCTGTATTGCAGATATTGGTTCTTTTGGAACAAAAAAAACAAGGTTTCAATAAAAATGCTTGTCATGTCTGAGCCCGTCTTCAAAAGTATCGACGTATAGTGCAGGACACTTTTTTTTTCTCGGATTTTACGCGAGTTGCTTTGCTGAACTGAAATTCTAAACAACATGCTTCTTCGAATGCCATCGGCGTTTCGAAACCGCCCCCCCCCCCCCCCCCCCAAGGACGACTAAAAAATAGTAACACTTACATACTGGTACATGCTAAGGTCATACCCCTATGCATTTTGCACACCTCACAGGCTTGACGCGAAAATAGTGTTCGTAAATTGCGCGAAGCATCTTAGATGAGAGAAAAAATACAGACATTGGGGATGGGATGCATGCGACGCGTGTGGAGGCGTAGAGTATATGCCGCCTATGACTTTGAGAAATGAGGAAAAAAACTGTAAAGAACATTTAAAAAAACGAAACCAATGTGCAATAGTTGTGGAGAAAGAAGGAAGGGTGCGCCTCGAATAGTGAAAATGATAATCTATTTTTTTTTATTTGATATTAAACTTGTTTTGTTTAAATTTCTGGCACAACGTTTTGGCCGCCGCTCACGGCATTCCATAAATCAAAAGCGGATACCCAGGCTTATTAAAAAAATCATTAAACCTTACGTTATTTCGAATGTAGCATAGATTTTTCAACATAAAAAACAACACTTATCTATAAAAAAAGAACTCACTCAGTTTAAAGAAAGAAATTCGTTTTAGATTTTTTTTTCTAAAAAAATTGTTTGTATGATTTATCTTTGCTGGACTGGAAGCCATTTATTTGTTTAACTTCTAGCATATACTTGATATGTTTACTTTAAAGAGAAACTGTTTATATCAACTCCTTGTGTTCTTTTTTTCTTCTACACGTTTCGTAAGTCTAAATGACGTGTCTACAGTTTATCAATAAATTTCAAATGGAGAACAAGCCATTGTGGGCCTGGTGACGCAATTTTCTAATCTTCTATCGTGACTTCAGGTAATAATCAAGTGTTTTGCATGCGACACCAACACTACGTAGTAACATTTAGAGTATTGTTTTTTTATATATTGATGTATATATTCATATACTAGGGCGTCAACGATACGTGAATATCTTTTTCGCTGCAATCAAATCAGTCCTGGCGGATAATAAGTTTGCAATACAAGTCCCAAAGAGTTGGAAAATTACAAACGTACTTTTTATATAAACTCTATTTATAGGCATTGTGTGAAGTATCTTTTAGCTTAAAAGTAGTCCCTATTAAAGGCTTCACAAAGACAGCCCTGCTAAGCGAAATTAGATGGAGGTTATGACAGAAATGATTTCATTCTTGCATACATCTGGAGTGTGTCTTGTGCGGCACCTCGCAGAAGCATTTGGCATTTAACACCACAAATCAGACAGGCATAGACAACTTGTAGAGCACCTAATCCTTGCTTCTAATAAACGTCAGCTTACGAGAGCAAAACGTTGTAAATACGTTCGGGGACACACTCGGCGCTAATCTTTTTTTTTTTTTTAACACGATACCTGGGAATGAAGAACACAGATTCCCTCCATGCGGTGACGAAAACTGTAGCGATCATCTCAATCCCAGTACGTCTGCTTGACTCTCAGTCGAGCCTAAAGCAATCTTATAAGATGGGCGAAAAAAAAAACTTCCTTCGTAGATTTCATTCATTGCCGGCACCGACGAATATCGTCCCGTATTTATTTCCCGAACGCCGAGCAAACAAACACTTTGTAGAGGCACTTTCCAGCGCAGATAAACGAGAAAAAATTGCGGAGTATTTTCGTCAAAGCCGCTTACAAATGCGGGGTACACGATTAAACCCGAGAACCGAGCAACTCCTGCGGGTCAAATCATAGAGTTATTATAATGTACGCTAGATGTTCAACTGGCGCTGGTGTCTATGCGACTTCCGGGAGGCTAGTTGAAGCAGACAGCAACCAGTCTACTTTGCGGTGCTCCTGTGCATTCCTACGGGAGAACGCGCGTGCATTTTGTCTCTTCGCCGGAAAATAACATAGACAACTTTCGTTACTTGGATCGTACCGGATAATGTGTACCTTAATTAATATTGTAAAAGTGTAACTGCTTTAGTTACAGTATATTTCTTTACCACTGAGCAATGTGAAACCATGGCAGGTATGTAAAACCGAGCGACGACTCCATGCAAAATAACAATCGAAAGGAATGTCAAGTGTGTTCAAGATTTGCCAGCATTCCGCTGGTGCTTATAAATTGCTAATATGGCCGTCCTGTCACTATTTGAAAGTCACTCCGTCGTGCATCTTTACGAGCGGTCAAAAAACAATCGAAACGTAAAGAATAAAGTGCATGGGCTATTAAAAGTGTGTCGTTTTATTTTGTCTGATGTCAGGCAGCTTTTATCGGGCACCTGTTCACTGGATTTTCCCTATTTTCAAAACTTTCGAGCGTGCGGGTGACTTTTTCAACGCAGAACAAGCATCGTCGCACATGTTCATAAGCAGAAAGAATAAATCAGTATTTATTTATTGCAAATTAGACTATAGTGCGTGGCTTTTAATTCATTTTGATCATCTGCATGCCCAAGGAGTTACTTATCCAGTGTTACTGCATAGTTCTTGCCGTCTGTCTTGGTTTTCCATGTGTCCTTCGTTCGTTTGGCACGCATATCCCCCATGCTGGAAAGCGCCGACGCCGTGTTCGCGCTAACAGTGCCCAAGAGTGCACATAAAAACATGTACGAAGCAGTTTTAGCACCGTTTTTAATGCCACGAATTGAAACTGAAAAAGCTGTAACTGACCAATTATTTCATCTGCGTGACTGAGCTATGTTCCCATCTACATAGGACCGTGTGATGTTTGCTCTTATAATCAAGCGCAGGGAGATTATGAAATCGCTTTTTCTCATAGAAATGGATTTCCGGGAGTCAATTTCCGACTGTTTGCTGTCTGCTTCGATTTGTCGAAGCACAATTGTCCAGTTGAACCGCCAGTGTACATTAAAATAACTCTATGGGTCCGATGGCGTAAAAACACATACAGAGCAGCACTGGACGCGGGTAGGTTTTCGAATTTCGAGGTGCCATTTACATCAACTCTTGAGTATGATCGGGAAACACGGCAGCGAGAATGCGAGAAGCGGCCAGGACGCTGCGGGCGCATTAGAAGACGTCTGAGCGGTTAAAGCTCCACTTTTCGATGCAACGTGGACCCCGTTGCCAACCAGCTTCCAAGGCAAAGTGCCCCCCCCCCCTTTTTGTGAAGTTTCGCAAGTTCCCATTGCGGAGTGGAAGTTCGTCTGCTTTTATTGCAGGGGTTCTGGTGACGTCTGAACGCCGAGCTCTGATTGACTCTGGTTGAAGGATAGTGGGTAGACCTCAATGCTAGCTGCCTTGAGGTCTACCCACTATTCCTCAATCAGAGCCAATCAGAGCTCGACCTTCAGACGTCACCACAACACCTGCAATAAAAGCAGACGAACTTGTGCTCCGCATAGAAATTATAGGGTGAGACATTCTGCGCCAATTCATGTCAGTCTCGCTACGCTAATTGCGTTACTTACAGACTTTCCTGACGAAAGGGCGCGTCAGGTAATGAACTGATATTTAATTCCCGATCCCACTTTTATTTAAGCTCCAGCCGTGCTCATTCGATGTCACGCATGATATTAAAGGTTATTCAATTATTCAATATTTCAGGCGCTTATATGGGGAACAGTCGGACGAATCTTCATAGCGTATGGACACAATTTGTGTCAATATTAAGACGGGTACGCAACTTAACGCTAAATAGGCCTTACAAAATCAACTTCGCTTTTCTTTTCTTGCCAATAGACAAGTTCCAAAACGTACAGCGCCACCAAAGGCAGGAAAGTTTGAGAACCCTCAGTAGCAGATCACGCGCTTTCTCGTTGCGCCTATGCGACTGCGCGAGAGTCGCGGCTGCGAACACCAGTAGCCGTCGCAGCCATTCGCCCGTCTGCCGGAACGTCGTAGACGTCGTTGGTGGCGTATCGTATCTGCGCAGCGTAAACGCATCGCGACGGGTGAGGCTGTTCACCTACTTGATTACTTTATTCGTCGTAACTTACGTTCACGTCATGCAGTGTCACCGAATCCGCTTATTTTACGCCGCAACCATGGCAGGGTTCGACAAAGGGTTGGTGCATCAGACGACAGAGCCGGCAAAAAGGAGGATGAGACAGGGGCAGCTTCGCAAGATAGCCAACGCAATACCCTCTCTCCCATTTCCGTGGCGTTCGTATCGCTCGTTCGACTCGGCTCTCGGCTGATCGAACGTAATATATTGCCATGGTAACCTGCTCCTCGCGCATGGCGCGTGGCACCACGTGGCAGTGGCAGGAAATACAATGGGAGGGGCGTACCGAGGACTCCCATCATTCGTCGCAGCGGTGCGCGCGGGCTTCTGGAATTTTTGCAAATTGTCTGTTGGTGTACACTTAAAAGAAACACATTAATAATCGCGGATATTATCTTAACATAATATCATGCAATTCAAAAAGCACACTGTTGTGAACCATTCGATTTAGCGGCAGTAAAAATAAAAATAAGCTTGAAAATTAACACACCAAAGCAATCTTAGACTAATTCCTCTGTTGATCCTTGCTACGAAAGATTGTATCGCAGAAAAAAAAAGCAATTTGCGTTCCGTTCATATTTTTTGCTATTCTTTGATTCACCCCAAACGCACTCTGGTGCTTCTGTAGTTTTGTCCGTTTTCAAAGTGGAAAAGAGAAATAAAACTTTACGTTTACTTTGAGAGAGTTGCCAGTATGCAAATTTCTTTAAACGATGGCAGAGAAAACGAATTTAAATTTAAAATAGAAGTAAACCAAAGTAAAATAACTTGAACAACTGGTGGAACGCTTCATTAGCTCTAAGCGGAACCGGCTGATTTAGATTCAGCTTTGTTTTATAAATCTTTCTTCCATCTTCTTTAGTGTTGAGTGACGCTTTTAAAAATCCGGGTATGTTTCGCAGCATTGGCGCTTTCTTGAGCCCAAACCGGCATTTTATGAGAGTTTATCGTCATGAAAGACATCTGCAAAGATATGTGTGCCAGATTACTTGTTTAATATTTCTTGTTTGGCGGATCATATGCCGGTCACCATTCATTGAGCAACATGTCAAGCTAAAAACTCTTTTTGTAGGTGATTTCAGATTTATCTTTTAATTTATACCGATTATCACGATATTTTATCAGGGGTCAATTCACTTTATATTTTTTTCTCATGCCAAAAATCGTGTACAAAAAGAAACAAAAACAAAATGTGTATTTTAAAAGAAAACAAAACTTCTAATACCAAATTCCCGAACCAGACAATGCCAGCTAGCCTGAGAGATTGCTGGTATATGCATGCACAACCCGAAAATAGCGTGTACCTCTCAGAACCCGATCAGTCGATCCCACGCAGCTCTGCGATTGCGGTGGATATCACACAAATTTTGCGCGTATTTTTATTTCCTTTGCCAATTTGTAAAACAAACGCATTAAGTTTATAATTCAGCTGCGGTTTATTATTTTGTCACTCGTTCCATGGTACACGTACGTTCCTTGCTTCGATTGACCACTCCCTCTCTGGCTTTCTTCTTTTTTTATCGTATATTTGTCTTCAAAGGTACGCTCACTGCGACGACATCCACTGAAATATTCAAGACATGCAAACATCACTCCAAGAAAAATTTTACGCCAGCAGATGTTGTTGACGTTAACATCGAGAGGCCTTTGAATAACGCCCAGTCATCTACAGGACGTAGTAAGTTGCCGGGTTGTTTATTTAAACTTTTTGTTAATTCTCTTTTTGTATTTTTGAGTTATAGAAAACAAGGCAATTTACCCCAGAAAAACCCAGGTAAAAGTAAGCTCGTAGACTTCCCGTTCGTTCTTTGTGAGACGGCATCAGACTACGCCGGCGCGAAACACAGCGGCTGGGCCTGAACCCTTGCGCCGAGCGTCAGTCGTCGCACTCATCGGAGTACAAGATCCAGCCGAGTGCTGCTGCAGCACTCGTGCCCTGTCCGTCCACACTCTGCCGTAATGTGATGACGTCACACGTCCGGTGCACAGGCCTTCCAAGCCTGTTTGGACTGTCCTCGCTCGTCTAGAACAATGAGCCAAGGTGTGTTGACAAGCTCAGCAACGACGAAGAAAGAAGTCAGATGCGAAATTACAAAATTATGTCGAAGCTAAATGGAATTATATGCCGATTTTGAACAAAAAGTGCGCTTACAGAAAAACAAGTGAGCGTGTTGATGCGTGCTCAGTGTGACTAAAATAGGAGTCAAAATGCAGGTGAGCCGGTACGCAATCATAATTAAAAACCTTGAGACGTTGGTTTGTAGGTTCGCTTTGTTTACCTCTGTCTCCAGGTTGTCGTTTTTTTTTATTATGATTATCAATGTGATAACGAGACAATTAAAGGCCTACTGTGACACGAGATTCTTTTTCAGTTTTTAATTCAACAAGTCATAAATTAGTTTTTCTTATCTTAGTCTGGAGTTCTATTTCGCGTACTTACAGATGTTAATACAATACCAAGTATAAACTTTCAGGTCTCTAGTAAACATCATCTTGCGACTCATTCCTTAAAAGCTTCGTTCTTTATTAGGCCGTTGTCTAATTTATTTTGTGCTGACTTGAAAGTTGAGAAATAATAACGATTGTTTCGCTATATTTATGTTTCTTGTGTTAGTAAATTTTCGAAAGCCGTGTTTCAATCATATTGAATTTGGCAAGCAAACACTTTTCAGAGTATGGTTACGCGTTGTTTTAATATGCTGTTGCGTAAAACGACTTGCATGCTTTTATTTCAAACCCATCAGAACACCTCAAACAGCAAAGAGACAACAGTAAAACACATTGTTGAGCCTGCGAGTAACGTTTGACGATCATGGTCAAAGGCTATTTTCGGACGGAATCATATTTTAATCATCCGTTGCTAAGGCGATCTTAGAAAGATACGTTGCGCACAACGTCAGGTGGAAGCAAATGCACATTTTCAAAATAAAGGATATGCGGTCTAACAAAGGTTATTTATAGACTTAATCATTTCGTTATCAAGGAGCAGGCAATTCATTTCGTAAGTTTCTCGTCAGAATGGGAAATAGGGCAAGCTGGCTTGTTTATGGTAAAAATAGGGCGAATAACCACGATGACCAAAGAATAAATAATAGGGACGAGCTGAAACGCTGTTTGCTTTTTTATTCTCGTTTTATTCGTGCTTTATAAATTTACTTTGTGCAAGTTTCTAATTTAATCTCGAGTTATACTTCTCGCCATTCTAAGAAAGTTGACAGGACCAACGGGGCGGGCATCTGAGGCTGCGTTCATGTTACAAGTTCTTTTTTTTTTAATATATCGCCACACGTTTAATGCACAAAATAATTTATCAGTCTGGGAAACATTATTTGAAGTGGTGTTTTGTGTATTTATTCAAACATAAAATAAAAAAACACCCATTAGATAATACTCGCAAAATTTGCGAGTATTTGAAAAAAATAAAATGTAACGGTTAGTCAAAACGGCGTAACATACATTTCGTAGTATTTTGCAGTTGACCTTAAAAATTAATGTAATTCATCACATACAAAATAATGCCATAGTAACTGGGGCTTTTCGAACTATTTTCTCTGCCTCATGCGTACGTGCATTCTAATAAAGAAAAAAAAATCCGGTTCATTCAAAACAGACGGTGTAGAAAAAGAAGAAAGCAGACAATGTTTGTTTGTTTCTTTTTTCGAGAAGAAACATTGCATAGATCTGTCATGGAGAGCCAAAAACCACTTTATCTTACACCTCTTTCAAACTGTAGGGTTTTTTTACGTCTGGGACGTGCGTATGCTAAGAAATAACTACGCTGAAAAGTGTTTACTTTGCAAAATCACACCCCGTTATTCCCAGGGATCAAGGGAGCGAAAACGAAGCGTGTGGAAGAAGAGGGATAAAGGGCGAGGGATTAGGGATTTATATTGCTCTTCCCAGCGCACGTCTAGACAATTGGGACACTCTCTTGGGGACCAGCACAGTGACAAGTACGACGATTCGAAAACAAGCCTCCCATAAAATACGTAAAAACAATAACAAATTTAAGAAAAGTACAAGGGATCAGAAAAGGATTTGCGTAGCAAAGATACGGCGGATTGTGGAAGGATATGTATCTACGTTTTCAGGAGGAACGAGCGTGACATTTGAAAAATCTAGGGGATTCAGTTCTGATATTCAAAAGCATTGCCGAAGATCCCATTTTAAATAAAGGATTTCGACGTTACAAATTGATAACTAGAAAAGAACCGACATTGGTATTTTGAAATTACCGTATTTTCCGAACTACAGTCCGTAGATTTTATGTATACAACATCAGAAATGTTTAGACGAGCCAGCTATTTACAAATGCAGAGAATACAAGAATTCGTTCTTTCAAGATTGTTCATTGTAACGAGACGTGACAATTTTCGTGAATCGTGTTAATGAAGAGATCTGTATGATACAGGCTCATAAGTGCGCTAATAAAGCGGCATTTTCAAGATATACCTTGTATGAAAAGTTGTTTACGTGCGAAATATATACAAGATGCTTACTGTGCTGCGAGTATGGACCTGGTGTCAACATTTAAAAAAAAGTATTTCCAAAAGAAATTTTTCCCGTGAGAAGACAGTTCGGGAAAATAAGATACGAGTCATAGGACGAATCGTCCTGCTACAATTCAAGCTTCAAGTCTTGAACGACAGGTATGATAAATCGGCAACCAGCGAGAATTGCATTGCCACGTGCATGGGCGAACGCTACACAGCACTTCCGGAAGATTCGCTTGTACTCTTAGCCCAAAATATTCGACGTCCGATTCTAATGCTCGATATACCAAGTGCAATAGATGTGGAGGCCAACATGACCTTGCTCAGGCAGTCTTTCGAATTTTTGACACTCGAATATTCTAGGTCGAATGTTCTACATAACGAGTGTAGTAGATCAGTAGACCAGCATGGCCTCGTCAACTCACTCCCACTATCTCGCGCTAGCCAGCTGTTCCGCCGACACGTCGACGCTTGCTGCTGCCGCCTCCGACGATCACTGCAGTTTAATCTCTGATGTCAGTTTCACGATTGTCGATCCTTTTCCATCCGCGACATTATGTGTTCCATAGCAGATGACGTGTCCAATTTCGACTTCTGGAAACAATTACAGCCTTCTCTGCTGCTGACTAGAAATTCGTCTAGTTTTTAAAGATAATTGTTATGTAAATAAATGAATTATCGGCTTTTCTAGAGAGAGCCAATATAACTTGTGTTAAATGTTTATGTACCAAGTGGAAATGTGTTTACAATAACACGCACTTTGTATACTTCGTCTCACCCTACGATGGACTAAAGGCAAATGCTACGAACTGCTAAATTCAATAACGAGTCACTTAGACATTGCGTGGTATTTCGCTTCCATGCACGTATCGGTGCCCGCGTTTCGGATCACTAATCACTGATGGGAATGGGCGGACAGTTCGAATCGAAAAGCAATGAGTTACTCAACAATTTTACATTGCAAAGCTACGACGTATTGGCTGTTTACGGTGTCAAAGCTATAAAAGTGACGCAGCGTTTTTGGATTCAGAGCATTATTCGTCCACCCCTAATCAATGTTAAGCGCGTCATAATTTTGCGTTGGACGGGATTGACCTGGAGGCCCGTGGCTTTGGCCTTTAGTCCATCTTAGGATGAGACGAAGCATAGTGGCCCAAATAGCATTTCTCATGTGGAGCCTAATTCTTTTTGTGGCTTAGTAACGGAATGTAAATTGGGCAAAATACAGCACTGCCTTAACGATCATGCACTTTAGTATCAATTTAAAACTATTAGAAATTAAGAAACACTCATTCAACTAAGATATCTGAAGAAGATTAACGAGCACTTTCATGTTTTTCCTTTTGTGAACCGTTTTTATAATAAAATAAAAAATAGTAAAAATAGTAATACATATATATATATGGGCACAAAGCAGGTTCTGTGTTTCAGGAATAAAGTACCGAAAATATGGTCAAAACAAAAAGCTAAAAAAAAAACAATTACGTCCGCTTTGGGACTTCAGCTAATGAAGCGCTGTTTTCGCAAATGGGCGACGATCCCGGATCACTGCTTTTAATGTTTTTGCTGCGTCGTTTTGTGTTTCATTTTGACTCGTCCTTCTTTCATTTAACCTAATTTGCATACTTCAAACTCGGTCATTAAACTCGGCGTCACGAGTACGCTTCCCAGCTCTCTCTCTCTCTCTCCCTCTCTCTAAGGAACAAAATAAGATGATAAAACTATTATTTTATAAAGTAAGTATACAGACAAACAAGAGATCGTTACCAGCTTTTACTTACTTTTTTATTATTTAGGTCCATCTTCGCAAGTTATTCAAATATTGCTATATTTGTGCGCTAAAAGCATACATTAATCCTTCTGTTCATGCTCATTCAATATTAGGAACAAACTACTCGAGGTTCGACGCAAGTATGAGGTTGCAGTGAATCTGAAAATGAACTGAAACTTCCTGGGGGAGAAGGGTGCAATGTTTATCGGGTATATCGTTTCAGACTAACAAACTATCTGAATCATAAGAAAAATTTATAAGCTTATCTTTGCGGTCTGTCAAAATTATTTTCTATATTGTAAATCCAGCTCTACTCTAAGCTATTTCTCTATAAAAAAAAATTCACATTTTTTTTTTTTGCGCAGAAGTCGAGTTTACGAATCTCCAACTTTGTTGATGCTTGCTGAAAACTGGAAGATTCTCAGTGCCGGTCGTAGTACCTCAAATATCAAAAAACGAATTCTCAAAATTCCTAAATAAATCATTAAATGTAAGATTTTGCATTGGTACAATCAAGTAAAATAAGTCACATGATATGGTGTTTGGAGTGCACTTTCGTCCAGTGTATACGTAACCATTTTAAAAGTGAAATTTATTAACTGAAGGCTAAAAAAACAACCTTTAAAAAAATGTCGGCGTATTTACTTTCGTCTAGAACATGCACGTAGTCTACACAGTCACTGAAAACTCAAGAAAAGTTCCAAGTGCGGCGGGTCGTCAGCCTCTTATCCCTTAGTGAAAAGTCTTATTTGTATTAGATATTTCTAGGATCAATAACCGCGTGTGACCATATAAGAAGTAAGAACATATAGGAACCATACAAGAGTATAAAAGAAGTTATAAAAAACTGATGAGAAATTTCCTATAACTATGATGTTTTTAACTTTTAACTATAATTTCTTATAACTTATAAGGTTGTTATATGTTCTTATATGCTCTTATCTGAGAATACGTGTTTACTGGACCAAATCATTTCTTATACCTTTAATTTTTCGGCTTTTTGTTTTAATGTAGAGTTATTGCACCGGTGCCGATTTCCTGTGACTTTTCCCGCGAAAATTCTGAAGCCCAAATTACGAAATACGGAAGCGTGAGCATATAGCACCACTCCGTTTCTTTCTTAGTTTGTCCGTGATTACATCTTGCTTAATAAATAAGCATATTCCTAAAAGACAGGTTATGAGAGCAAATATTCTGACTATATGTCGGTTTGACGGCGGGTGCATAATCGGTGCTTGTCGCATTAGTGGGTTCGGAACACTAAAGGGGCCATGCAATGATATTTCGTTGGAATGTTTCTCATATTACACAATTTTACTGGCACTAGTGGGAATCAAGTATGCTAGTGCGCGACACCACTTATCAACAAACCTGTTTCGGTAGCGGTGTAATTGGAAAGTTAAAGTGAACGTTCCTCTTTCAGTCTCTTATTTTGCTAAACTTGATGACGTTGTTGTGAGTGGCATCGTTGACGTGGGGCATCCGTGGGGACGAGATTCAAATGCAGTTCTTAGATCGGACCCGAGCACTGGGTGAACGCTCGGCTAGGGCTCGTGAAAAATCAATGCCTCTACGAGCATTCGGAGGGTGGCTCGAGTCCATTGGCTGCAATGATGACAGGAAATAGCAAAACAATAGTAATGTCCCCAAGGTCAGCCCGTGCCTAGTGCTTTGTCAACCCCCTGCGTGTGGCTATGATAAACCTTGGCGGCATATAAGAGGCACCAAAATCACGTGACAACTTGTTCTGGCTGTGAGTTGATGGGCTAAACGCTGCCCGTTTTTCTACGAGTATATACATATTTTGTTTTGCGACCAGTACGCTGCACG
>JAZHYW010060944.1:0-15533 GCA_037355805.1 Ixodes ricinus
CAGACAGCAAACAGTCGGAAATTGACTTCCGGTAATGCATTTCTATGAGAAAAAGCGATTGCATAATCTCCCTGCGCTTGATTATAAGAGCAAACATCACGAATATTCGTGCGTCCTAGGTAGATTGGAACATTGCTCAGTCACGCAGATGAAATAATTGGTCAGTTACAGCGTTTTTCAGTTTCAAATTCGTGGCATTAAAAACGGTGCTAAAACTGCTTCGTACATGTATTTTATGTGCACTCTCGGGCACTGTTAGCGCGAACACGGCGTCGGCGCTTTCCAGCATGGGGGATATGCGTGCCAAACGAACGAAGGACACATGGAAAACCAAGACAGACGGCAAGAACTACGCAGTAACACTGGATAAGTAACTCCTTGGGCATGCAGACGATCAAAATGAATTAAAAGCCACGCACTATAGTCTAATTTGCAATAAATAAATACTGATTTATTCTTTCTGCTTATGAACATGTGCGACGATGCTTGTTCTGCGTTGAAAACAGTCACCCGCACGCTCGAAAGTCTTTGAAAATAGGGAAAATCCAGTGAACAGGTGCCCGATAAAAGCTGCCTGACATCAGACAAAATAAAACGACACACTTTTAATAGCCCATGCACTTTATTCTTTACGTTTCGATTGTTTTTTGACCGCTCGTAAAGATGCACGACGGAGTGACTTTCAAATAGTGACAGGACGGCCATATTAGCAATTTATAAGCACCAGCGGAATGCTGGCAAATCTTGAACACACTTGACATTCCTTTCGATTGTTATTTTGCATGGAATCGTCGCTCGGTTTTACATACCTGCCATGGTTTCACATTGCTCAGTGGTAAAGAAATATACTGTAACTAAAGCAGTTACACTTTTACAATATTAATTAAGGTACACATTATCCGGTACGATCCAAGTAACGAAAGTTGTCTATGTTATTTTCCGGCGAAGAGACAAAATGCACGCGCGTTCTCCCGTAGGAATGCACAGGAGCACCGCAAAAGTAGACTGGTTGCTGTCTGCTTCAACTAGCCTCCCGGAAGTCGCATAGACACCAGCGCCAGTTGAACATCTAGCGTACATTATAATAACTCTATGATTTGACCCGCAGGAGTTGCTCGGTTCTCGGGTTTAATCGTGTACCCCGCATTTGTAAGCGGCTTTGACGAAAATACTCCGCACTTTTTTTCTCGTTTATCTGCGCTGGAAAGTGCCTCTACAAAGTGTTTGTTTGCTCGGCGTTCGGGAAATAAATACGGGACGATATTCGTCGGTGCCGGCAATGAATGAAATCTACGAAGGAAGTTTTTTTTCGCCCATCTTATAAGATTGCTTTAGGCTCGACTGAGAGTCAAGCAGACGTACTGGGATTGAGATGATCGCTACAGTTTTCGTCACCGCATGGAGGGAATCTGTGTTCTTCATTCCCAGGTATCGTGTTAAAAAAAAAAAAAAGATTAGCGCCGAGTGTGTCCCCGAACGTATTTACAACGTTTTGCTCTCGTAAGCTGACGTTTATTAGAAGCAAGGATTAGGTGCTCTACAAGTTGTCTATGCCTGTCTGATTTGTGGTGTTAAATGCCAAATGCTTCTGCGAGGTGCCGCACAAGACACACTCCAGATGTATGCAAGAATGAAATCATTTCTGTCATAACCTCCATCTAATTTCGCTTAGCAGGGCTGTCTTTGTGAAGCCTTTAATAGGGACTACTTTTAAGCTAAAAGATACTTCACACAATGCCTATAAATAGAGTTTATATAAAAAGTACGTTTGTAATTTTCCAACTCTTTGGGACTTGTATTGCAAACTTATTATCCGCCAGGACTGATTTGATTGCAGCGAAAAAGATATTCACGTATCGTTGACGCCCTAGTATATGAATATATACATCAATATATAAAAAAACAATACTCTAAATGTTACTACGTAGTGTTGGTGTCGCATGCAAAACACTTGATTATTACCTGAAGTCACGATAGAAGATTAGAAAATTGCGTCACCAGGCCCACAATGGCTTGTTCTCCATTTGAAATTTATTGATAAACTGTAGACACGTCATTTAGACTTACGAAACGTGTAGAAGAAAAAAAGAACACAAGGAGTTGATATAAACAGTTTCTCTTTAAAGTAAACATATCAAGTATATGCTAGAAGTTAAACAAATAAATGGCTTCCAGTCCAGCAAAGATAAATCATACAAACAATTTTTTTAGAAAAAAAAATCTAAAACGAATTTCTTTCTTTAAACTGAGTGAGTTCTTTTTTTATAGATAAGTGTTGTTTTTTATGTTGAAAAATCTATGCTACATTCGAAATAACGTAAGGTTTAATGATTTTTTTAATAAGCCTGGGTATCCGCTTTTGATTTATGGAATGCCGTGAGCGGCGGCCAAAACGTTGTGCCAGAAATTTAAACAAAACAAGTTTAATATCAAATAAAAAAAAATAGATTATCATTTTCACTATTCGAGGCGCACCCTTCCTTCTTTCTCCACAACTATTGCACATTGGTTTCGTTTTTTTAAATGTTCTTTACAGTTTTTTTCCTCATTTCTCAAAGTCATAGGCTGGCATATACTCTACGCCTCCACACGCGTCGCATGCATCCCATCCCCAATGTCTGTATTTTTTCTCTCATCTAAGATGCTTCGCGCAATTTACGAACACTATTTTCGCGTCAAGCCTGTGAGGTGTGCAAAATGCATAGGGGTATGACCTTAGCATGTACCAGTATGTAAGTGTTACTATTTTTTAGTCGTCCTTGGGGGGGGGGGGGGGGGGGGCGGTTTCGAAACGCCGATGGCATTCGAAGAAGCATGTTGTTTAGAATTTCAGTTCAGCAAAGCAACTCGCGTAAAATCCGAGAAAAAAAAGTGTCCTGCACTATACGTCGATACTTTTGAAGACGGGCTCAGACATGACAAGCATTTTTATTGAAACCTTGTTTTTTTTGTTCCAAAATAACCAATATCTGCAATACAGGCGGGGAATATAGGGGGAAGGGAATAGTATCTGAGTCGCTTGTTCAAAGGAATTCTTTTTTTTTATCTTTCCTTGTACCTACTGTACAAGAAAAGACTCACAAGAAGTACGAAACTTTTTTTTTCAAAACCTAAAAGTACTTTAATACGCCACTATTTTAACGATTCTTAAGGCATTGTCTAGATAGCCACAATAGAATCGCCAAGTCACTAGAAACACTGAGGTAAATAATAAAAATAAAAATAAAAGATTTTGTAATTAAAAGTACTTTGTACTGACTCAAAATTTTAAACGCCACCCCACACGGAACTTTTACTAGCGTCATGCAAAATGACAATGTAATAACGAGCTTTTGCATACACGAGCCTACCACAACACGTACGCATTTTCGTTCTAATATTTTACACAATATTTTGGTGGAGCTCCAGTAAATACTAAAATAAAGCCGTCTTAGTAATAGGTTTTCATCTAGCGGTGTTCTTGTTGGGTTCAAAGCCCACTACAATTTTTTTATAGTTTTTTTGTCATTTTCATTGCTTACTTACGGACTTCGTTTGGTGCATCAAACTGTCGAAACCATAATCACCAAAGTGTTATTACTAACATTTTAATAGGTAAAAGGACTGCACGAAATTATGATGTCTACACCATGCTTCACGTCGAGCGCAGTGTTCCGCGTTGTTGGAGGCATGGCGGTGAACAACTGGTTATCGAATTTTTGTTTTGTTCGTCCTTAGACTTTATGCAATCGACTGATTGTGCTGGGCCAACGCCCTCATACAAATATGTATGTAGTTTTGCCAGCCACTCGTTACGTTGAATGCGGCACGATGAGCACTTTCACATCTTGCTAGTCCCGAAAAGTGGCGAAATTTTATTCGATTGCGCCAAGAATGTGCGTGACGAGTAGTAGGCATTCGTTGCGAGTTCGACTTCTGAAACTAGCCCTTTTCAAAGTTTGTTTGCGTGTGTGCGTGTCTGTGCATATGTGTTTGTGTGTGTGTGTGTCGGTCGCCTGAACTTTAAATGCTTCCCACGGTGTGCACTCCGTTGCCAGACTGGTGGGAGTCGTGTGAGTTTGCTCAGTCAAGAGGGACGGACTTGCTTCACAAATCTGGTGTCTTGCAACCGTTCCTAGAACCGACTACCTAAACACGCTTTAACAAAATTGCGTGTACCCACCTGATGTCAGTTTAGATTCTGGAGTTTTACGTGAACATAATTTAAAAAAAAGAAAAACTAACTTTTAATAATTGAGCTTGAGTTTAACCTAAGTTCGACCCCTTACGTTCTGCGAACCATCAAAGCGAGTATGGAGCCTTAACATATAGAAGATTTAGTAGATTGTTCCGATACCTTCGATAGCTCCAATACCTTGAAAATGATACCGATAACGATAGGATGCATGACACAAAAGCGGCAGCAGAGTATCGGGTATCATTATCGGAGTCATCAGAACGATCTACTAGAACTATTTCACGCAACATCGTAATCCGCTTCTTGATATACAGCTACACTCTCAGCTGCTCCTTATCGTATACTCTTCCACAGTGCTCACAGACTACCTATCATTGCCATTTTTTAATTCTGGGGAGTGGAGAAACCGAAGTACTGAACAACACAAATCTCCACATACAGCTGATGTTTATTTCACAAAACACGACCTTAAATAGACAACCAAGACAAAGAGAAAAACAAGACAGGGATGACAACCTTGACGTCACGCGTACCCAACCAGGATACATGTATCTAAAGAGGGTACACATCAACCCCCATCCGAAGACTCCGAAACAAGGAGATGGTAGATTGTACCGTTATGCGGATAAGAGCAACTGAGAATGGAGTCAAGGTGAAAACGTCAACCACAAAAGGAATAAGGTGAAACAACTACTAACAAAAAAAGGGTATAGGTTAAGAAACGGCTTGACGCTATTTCCTGGAAAAAGCACACGCTGCTCAAACAATTAGCGTAGCTGTCAATTATAAACAGCTCTTTCACTAAACGTTTCTACCAATCCCTTTTCGTGTCGAGCATAACAATATTTCACCAAATTAGCGAAACAATTGCTACATCAAGAAGAGATTATTAGGTCATTTAGAACCTTTGTAATTGATTTTCACCGCTCGTTTGTGTTTAGTTAACCTGCAATTAAAACACCTAACCGTCAGACAAACATAGCAAGAACCAAATTTCACGGTAATCTTGTACAGTAAACCCAGATCGCAATTCACCGAGGGGTCTCCATGATTTTTTTTGTTACAACCAACCTTCTGTGACGAAAAAGGCGTAACCCGGTCGAGCCGGAAATGTCAGTTTTTAACAAGTTCACCTGCATCCTTGCATTAACTCCACCAATCATTGGTCGTTCTTCCATGAGAACAGCCAATCAGAAGGCTAGCGAGAGTTATTGAAGCCATCGATCGTGCTGACTTGAACGCAAAACGGGTCCCCCTTCGCCATTTGATCTACTTGACCTCTGGAGCCTGAGGAGAATGACCTTTTTTTCTGGTTTAATATATTACAAAGCACCGCTATTTTGCCACTCTAAAACCATTAGTTAAGGTGCGCTATAAAGTAACCATATTTCGGCCCTTTTGGTGTTCAATATGAGGGTTGCCAGTTATCTGAGAATTTACACCAAAATCGCACATAAAGCTTTTCTTTTTTCTAGAAGCGATAAAACAACCCGTGACAGCGCAAAACACTATTGCCCGAGCTTCCCGACACGGTATACAAAAGTACTGGAAGTCGCAGTTATGAATCGTATCGCTTGCCAGTTGTGCCGGGTCTGCCCTGAGAACAAAAAAATGGCGGCGTCTGCAAGAAAAACAGGAAACCGGGTGGCCATACCCTAAGCGTAGCTTACTGATAGTGACTCTAGTTCCTTGGTGAAAAAAAAATAATCGCCCGCATAATACCTATGTTTTGTGCCCCTCTGGGTTATGTGGTTAGTGTTTCTCTGGGGCACGCGTTCGCGTAAACACGGGACCACGTGGCATGCAGTCAGATTACGTGACGTCAGGGTATTACGTGAAGTTATGTAGCGTTAAATCGAACGGGACATATACCTGGTAAGCTTAGAAGGTTCTTGCTGTCTTTGTTTTTCGTTACACCTTTGCGGAAAGAGGTCAGGGGAATTCCGGAAACTTTTTTCTGCGTTGAGAGTATTAATTAACTAGCGCTGATACGGGCAAATCACCATTAACGATAGACTTAGGCAGTTTCCAGAGTGTAGTCATGGTGCATGACACTATCGTGATGCTTTGCTGTTTACGAAGGCTCTAATAATTTGCCTTCCTACCATAATGAATGATTACGCGTAAAATAAAACGTTCGTGCCTCATTTTCAACAAAGTCATCTTGACCTATAAAAAAGCAACGTTCCCTTAACACCGTCAAAAAAAAAATGGCGTGTCCTATTTTTCTAAAGCTTACCAACAAGACGACAAATAAAATCCAATCCGGTCGCACTAGGATAACGCCAAACGAGAAGTAATACGGCCTCTTTCCCTGCCCACGCTTATGTGCTCGACCAAGCGATATTATGGCCGTCCTTATCCCCAGAGTCCGCTCATAAAGATCCGCGCCAAACAGTAAAAATTTAACGAACTACCCGGAAAGAGAATTTGCTGCAGCCGATTGAACCGTGCAATATTCACGAGGGAGGCGTCGCAGCGACCGCCCCATCCGCGCCTCCGCCACCCAATCAATGCAGGCAGAAAATGAAGGACGCGAGTCGCCGTAAACGGCGCTGAAATGAGTTGCACACTTTGACTACATAGCCTTTTTATAGTATTAGTAGGGGTTCGGCGCTCATTGTCGTTCAAGTCCAATAGCGCTGCCGCATTCAAAACCTTTACCGCGCCAAAAAAATAAATAAATAAGAACCTTGTTTTGTTTTTATTTAGATATACACAATCTCAACTCCGTGACGTCACGCCGCCTCAGTAGCCCTGCTGTCGGTTTCTGCGCACGCGTGGTGCCTTCACCTGGTGTGGACAGACGCGAGTTTGTTTGTAAACAGCGTGTTGGTCTATAAATTTGTCACCGACATTGTAAGAAATGCAAGCCGTGGCTCATTACAGGGGTTTGAAATGTTTTTTTTTGTTTTTGTTTGTTTTGCTTTTTCCTAAGAAATTATGGGACTCAAACGTTACAATGTTGGTACCGACCACTTATAGAGTATGGTTTTTGCAAAGCAGAGCGGCGCGCTTACGTTTGGCGCTTCCATTGCTAAAATACGACTAACAAACGTAATAATAATTAAACAAAGCCATTCTCATGCGATAACAAATACCTTTTGTTTACAAATAATAGTTAAGGTAAAACCAAATCAACCCCTCTAGCACAAAATACAATTTAAAATTAGTATGCACATTGTTAGCTGTTGTCAATCAAAACAATCCAATCGAAACGCTCTCATATGCGCTCGTCTATGAATTGTTTTTAACATGTTGCAACTTAACCCGAGACTGGAATATGAACTAGAAACGTAAACGTAGAAGGGACAGAGAAAGAGAAAGAATAGAATGTCTCTCTTCTTTCCTCACCCCCCCCCCTTTATTTTTTGTCCCTTCTACGTTTAAGTTTTTATTTCCTAACCCAGTCTCGGGTCAAGTTGCAACATGGTAAACATCCACCAGTTCGCCTGTACTCTAATTGTTTTTTTTTACTGTTTTTTTTTTGCGTTCGTGTGCCGCGTTGACCGTCTGTAGCCAAAGGTTTAAGCTTCAAACTAAAGCAAAACTGATACGAACGTATGCCAGCCTACTCTGCTAGCCGCCGCTTTATTTAGATCTGAGCTGGATCGACTCGGAAGCCTTGGAAGACTCGTTTTCAAGCTACAGGTGACGTACCACGAACGCTCGGCCAATCGAGACAAGGAAATCCACACGGAGTCTCGGAGCAGCAAGACGTTGCCATGTAAACGGTCACCGCGTCTATTTAGGCTTAAAAACGGCAAAAATCGGAAGACGAGCTCTAAAATGAAGCGAGCTCAGCGCTCATTCTTTGCGATTTGAGGGATATAAAGCGAAGGGAAAGCCGGCTGCGCACCGTTCACCGGCAGTGAACTTCGCTAATACGGCAGCCACCATCCCTTACAAAAAATTTATATCTGGCCAGATCTGAAGATTTCAAATATGGCCATATAAAAAATTGGCCACATATAACCTGATATGGTATATCTGCCAGATTTAGCCTCATAATGCCAGATATAGCCTGATATCCCTGGCCAGGTATGGAAATCCCTGATCTGGCTAAGTAAGGAAATTCCAGATCTGGCCAGACATATCAAAAGGACACAAGCCTGAAATCAACACTTCATATCATTTTATTGTCTACAATTCTCCCAACTGCCCCGGCCCCCACTCGAGGAATTATAGGAACGGTGATCCTTCAGCTCAATAGTGATCGCTAGTTTTGACCAATTCCATGGTTACACAGTTTCGAGTGTAATTCGTAGTCACCCTGAACAAGCGTCCCATAGGGCTCAAGAACCTGTCATATCACTTTTAAAATTTCTCGTCAATGGCAGCGTTGATGATACTGTGCATTCTGTCCAACCTTCAACCAGGCTGAGGCGCCGAAATCTCTTACAATATTATCATTCTCGTGATTGTTGTTTTAGCAGGAATTACTTAAAAGCCGAGAAATCACAACAACCAAAACCGGGATTTAGCTCGGATTCAGCGAAGCTGTTTCTTGCATTTTTAGCGTTTCTAACTTAATATCAACGTCTTTGAAGCTGTACGAGAATGATAATAATGTAAGAGATATGTCTGCAGCTCATCCAGGTTGAAGGTTGAACAGAATGCACAGTACTTACATTGGCGAAAAATGTTAGAAGTGATATGACAGGTACTTTGTTTAAATACGACACTTGTTCAGGGTGACTCCGAATTACACTCAAAACTCTGTAACCATAGAATTAGTCGAAATTTCCGATCACTAGGCAGCTGAAGAAACACCGTCCCCATGATTCCTCGAGTACGAGCTCGAGGTGCTTGGGGGATTTATCAAATTGTCTATTCCGGCGTAATGTTAACACTTCAAAATAAGTAATTCTACATTGAAATCCTCGTGAAAATTAGCAAAAATAATCTCAAAAATAAGCTTGCCAAAGTTGAAGTTTGGGATTATTTGTGCTAATATTTAGCTTTCGAACAATGAGTCATTAACAATTTGCTAACAAAGTAAATCTTTAACTTTTTTTATCTTTTTAATATACTGTTGAAAACCGGCCGCCAGATAAAGCTGTAAATACGCCAGATAAAGCTGTAAATACGCCAGATAAGTCTGTATATACGCCATATCAGGCTGTATATACGCCAGATAAGTCTGTATATACGCCAGATAAGTCTGTATATACGCCATATCAGTCTGTATATACGCCAGATAAGTCTGTATATTGGCCGCAAATAATCATATAATGTTTGATATGGCCAGATATGGCCCAGATATAAGATTTCCATACGGGATGCGGTATTAGCTCCGAAGCGGGCGGAAAATGCGCCTCCACGTTTGAAGCGGCGCATCCCGCTATTTCTTGAATTTTCGCCAGCGCCAATCCAAAAACTCTAAAACGCAGTTCGGGTTCGGCGCACGCGCAGTGGTAAGTCCCTATACCTTAGCGCCCTCCTAAAACGCTCTCCCCAAAACTAAAACTCTCCCTTTTGTTCGTACATTTTTGCGTCGTGATTTGTTATTCCGCGTTCTTATCGGCGAATGTTGCAAACTCATTGACAGCGAAGCAATAATAAGATGCACGAAAATTGTCACGCCCTGCATTTCTGAAGTAGTCGAAAACTGCAGAGAGCGACGCTGCGTTATGTCGATTCGAAGCAGTTTTCGCACACCCCTAGGCAATGGCGAGTTTTAGCAGAGTGTATATCCAAAATCGTTGTGCACGCTGAGAAATAAGAAGAAACTCTACTCTAAGAAGATATGGTCGTAAAATAACTATGAGAGGTTCTTCGGTTTTTCCATATTTTGCGCACTCTAAAAAATCTCCGTTGGTAAAAGAATTGTTTAGAATTCTCCGGCTTGTCCATATTTTGCACCCTAAAAAGGTATTTTAAGTACCCGCTTAAAAGAGTTCTTCATAAAAAACCTACGAAAGATTTTTTAAGCTTATATTTTTTTATGCGAAAGAGTACTTCATTGCCCCGTAGGCATTCTAGTGCGCCAGAAGTCGATAGCGCTTCAGCAGAAACTGTTCTTGACGAGCTGCAAGAGGTCTTGAGACGTCGAAGAAGCTTTGAAGAAAAAAAGTTTTAGAGTGTAGATTATAGGAAGTGAAACCCGATTTTTTGACCCACGTAAATAAACTACGCATCGCAGAAAGCTGAAATTCGGTGACCATGTCACGGTAGTGGTGATGATAGAATGCGAAACTGTGACTGCAAAACGCTACACGGATAAAAAAAAATTAAGAAAATGGTCTTTGTTGGCCGGCGTTTACCTAAGCCTAATTGTCAACAAATAGAAATTTGATATTGTGGGTACCTGTAGCGTTATTTTCAGTGAAAAGTCTTGTTATGTAAAATGAGGATATCCTTTTTCTTTCTTGCTGACAACTTTTTCCACTGAAATAAATGCTACAGCCGCCTACAATCTCAAATTTCGGTTTATTATGAATATTAGGCATACCCTCCGAAAAAATGTGGACGTAAAATAACTTCTAGCGGTTCATCCGCTTGACCCTATTTCGCACCCTAAAAAGTTATTTTAAGCAGTCCCTAAAAGGTTTCTTCGTGAAAAATCTATGAGGTCTTCTTCTAATCTGCTTTCTTTTTATGCAAATAGTTCTTCATCGCAGAGTTGCCTTTCTAGTGCGCCAGGGGGCGATAGTGCTTGAGGCGAAACCTTTCTTCCCGAGCTGAAAGAGCTATTGGGGCGTCAAAGACCGTTTGAAGAACGGTCTTTTTAGAGAGTTGGTGGGCGTCGGCTCATAGAAACACCAAGGAGACTTACTCTGGTACGAACTATCGGCTTAGAGCAAAACCGTATATGGTCCGAAGTTAGGCCCCCAAGACTGTCAAGCTGGTGCCAAATTAGGCATTCCTCTGTTGTACTACCTGGGATCACGAACGGAGAGAGCACTTTCCCCAGTTGGACTTGCCGCAGAATTATTGTCCTTCCCTAGAGCGCTTGTCATCGCAATGGGTATCGATGCCTTGCCACACCAAAACACCGGCAAGTACAAGAAGACCAGTTGGATCATGGAAGAAGATGTTTTTTGTCTTTTTATCAGCTTGTCGGAAAACATTTATACCAAATCTATTCATCAAATCAGAGTATCCACTCATTTAGGACATGTTGTGGTGTCAGGAAACCAAAGTTATTGAACTACTATTTCGTTTTGTCTGGAATACGCACTCGTTTTGAGCATTCCTCAAGCATCGCAGAGCGGTCGAAACTTGTTTTCTCGTTCAAAACAACGATATGCTCCAAATAACTGAGTAAAAAAAAAACACATATATATATTTTTTTTGTTACAAAAATAAATTATTTTTGCATGCAAACTGCGCATGAATTCACAGCGCAGTTTGCATTTTTCTTTTTGAGTGCAGAACATATCTTTAGTCTCGCCATTCGCCGAGTACCCTGCGATGACTACATCGAATGGTTGTCTTGCTTATTTCGTTGCAGGAATGTGGACGCTCCAGATTTCTTAAGAGTTTATAGGGTTAGCGGTGCGGACTAGATGCCAAACATTCAAAACATGTCGTCTTTTAGAGCGCAGCTCTTAGGCGCCCGTTTACGGCTTGAGCGGCGTCGCCGTCGGCGTCGGCGTTGGCGTCGACGTAACCGCGCGTTGCATACGGGACGTTTCCCATAATGGTGACGCACGTGCCGTCACCGCGCGTTGCACTATCGGTAAATTTCCCCGCTAAGTTTGGCGGAAAAAGTTTCCCGCCTAATTTAGCGGAAAATTTTCCCACCTGATTTAGCGGAAAAATTCCCCGCTAAATTGAGCGCAAAAATTCGCCGCTAAATTTAGCGGAAAAAGTCCCGCTAAATTTAGCGGAAAAGTTTCCCCGCTAAGTTCAGCAATCAATTTTCCCCGTTAAATTTAGCGGAAACTATTTCCCGCCAAATTTAGAACAAACGATTCCCCGCTAAAGTTGGCGGCGAAAATTCTCCGCTAAATTTAGGGGAAAAATTTTCCGCTAAATTTAGCGAACACTTCCCGCTAAATGGGAGGAGAGCTGGAGAGGAGGGGAGGGTACGATGAGGAAGAAGGGCATACCCTCCCCTCCGTACGTTCCCCTCCTCCTCCTCAAGAGCTGGGCTCTAATTCGGCGTTACAGAGGATTGTAAACGTCTTTCATTTTTTTATTCGAACGTTTTTCAAGCGCTTTTCGAAAGGAAGACGTTACTGCTCACGCAGCTACGTTAGTGATTTCCATGCGGATATAAATGGCGTTGGTTTCCGGGAACTGGCCACATATCCATTAAATAAGAAATTCCAAAATCCCTTGTGATGTTTCAGTCAGATAAGAGTGATTCCTGAAACTTTGGCATCTGGTTCAAACTGCTGGTGCCGCAATTCGGCTGGGACTGAGTGCTTGGCAATTCGTAGTTACTTTCGAGTGAAATAATAAAAAGTAACTGTAAACGTTTTATCAGGTACCCAGTAAGATACTTACATATATTAATTAGAACTTCGTGTATCTAATTACAAACTGCCAACATAAATTCAGCTTAGTATTGAGGAAATACTGTAGAAACTATGGTCATTTTTTACGTTTTCTTTTTTGCGTTCTTAAATTTGTGTGCCAACAAACTCATCGAACGCATAAGGAATTTTTCAATGCGCCATGCTCTACCCGTATCCCCTTGCAAAAGCTGGCAAGAACGTGAATTTTATTTTTCCTTGCTGCGTTTGAAAACAAAAAACAAAACTTAAAGGAACTAGAATTTGTGTATTTTTGTTGGGTTTGAGGAAGAAGTTGCCGCATTCTTCAAAATGGCACTTTTGGGTACAAGGTTACAAGCAGATGCCACTTTGCCAAGTTCCCTGCCCTGTGTGAAAACAAAAATCACCAACCACTTCGAAAATAGTTCAAAGTAAAACATATCTTGAGGGGGTGCTTTCTGGCCCGTAAAGCGAGTACAGGGCTGCGAAATTATGCATGAAATCTCTTAAAAGCGTTTTATATTTTGTGTGTTTTTTTGCGCCTCCTGTTGTCATTTTAAGCGAAATTTTTTTCACTTTGAGAAAAGGGTATCTAAGCCTAAAAGCGGAAACGTCGAGTTTCAAAATTGGGGAACGAGGCCGGTTAGAAAACAAAGGAATAAGCTATGGGGCAATAAAAGGAAACGGCTTAGACTTTCGCCTCGAAAGATTTATGTCTTATGACATGAACTTTTACTCCTCTTCCCCTCGAACCGCTTTCTTCGTTTTTATTTTTATATTTTTGGTTTTACAGCTGTATGTAACTTTAATGTAATTTTGTTTCCCTATTGACACGGTTCAATAAAATTCAGATGGAGACTCCAAATAGAAAAAAATGCTTTGTATACACTTGGCGAAATAAGCCTTTTTTGTTACGTTATTTTATAAGAATCACAATACGAATTTAGTGAATGGAAACGTCAACGCAACGCATTTGTGCTTTTGTTCAAAATATATATTTTCACACTCTAAAGTTTCAGTAGCATTTTGAACATGTGTTCTGTTGAGGAATCAATTTTAGCGCATCACACATATAAGAGTTTGATAGCAGTTTTTTTTTATGGCATTGCTTTTGAACTGACCATCTGGCACAGGTTTGTGGCACTTACTGAACGAATATAAGTGGCTAACCTCAACACATATAAGAATATGTAGCAAATTTAACTGTTTCTAAGCTGGTAATAGTGCACAAAAATCAAACCGCAAAACAAGTTGCCCTTGTTTCTCCACTCTCCAGGGTTATAAAATACCAGTTCTTCATTAGCTCGCTTGCACCGCTGCACTAACTTCATTAAGGTACACGTGTATAATATGGGTCATAAAAATGGTCAAGATTTTATTCAAAAACAAGGAATATGTATCGGTTCCGCCGTGGCCCCAGTCCTCTCGGAGATTTACCTTAGCTTGTTGGATATGCGTCTAGTTGATTTCATTCAAAGCCGTTCTCCAGGTGTCATCCTCTTGCGGCGCTATGTAGACGATATCCTGGTTTGCACTACCGATTCTTCACTGTCAACGTTGGTAGAAAACTTCGTCTATGAGAGTGCGCCAGAGTTGAAATTCTCAGTAGGAAGACCTGTACGTGATTGTCTGCAGTTTTTAAATATACTGCTTAAAACACCCTCCAGTTTATGTTGGCAGTGTGGAAAAACGGAATTCAAACCGCTCCTGCCCTTCAAAAGTTGTCACTTGAAGAATATCAAGGCTGGCATAGTCAGGAATTTAGTAGATAGTGCACTTAGGAAATCTTGTTCGCACTCCATTGGTTCTGCACTCCAACGCCTTTTTAACCGTCTCAGCGTAGCGGGTTTTCCCGAGGATTATGTGTTCAGACAGTTGTTGTACCGGGTTAATATGAGAAAGAAATGTTCAATGGTTCGTGAATCTGCCAGGCGTGTTGTTCTCCCTTTCTTCCATCGTATTTCTCATAATCTAAAATCAGCCGGCAACCGCTATGGCATTACCACTGTGTTCAGGAATGACTTCAAACTAAATCGGTTGACCCCGTTCAACTCAGCCAGAACTGGATGTAACAAAAAACACAGAGAAAAAGATGTTGATTGTGTGTCGGGCGTAGTTTACAAGATTCCTTTTGCCTGTGGGTTATGTTACATTGGACAAACGAAGCGATGTTTGAATGATCGTTTAACTGAACACAAACGTTGTATTAGAAACAAAGATCAGTATTCTGAAATGTCAAAACATGTGTTAGAATGTAATAATTGTGTACCTCTATGGAATTCCACATCGGTTGTGTTGACCGAGAGAGAGGATCATAAACGCTTGGTAAAAGAGTCCCTCACTATTATTAGCCACGGAAATACAGTAAATAGGCCGTCTTTTAATTTGGACACGGAGTTGAAAAGATTTCTACAATTTTGATCGTTTGGAGATCACCTTATATCTGTGTAGGATGTTGTTTGTTCGGATTTAAGTTTCACCCCTGTCCCTTTGTTTCGGGTGTGACGAATATCCGGGGTTGTTCGGCTTTGTTTATGTTCGATCTTTCCCCTAATGGATCACCACCCTGCAGACCTTTCTTTTGTGATGTTATCAGGACCTCACCGAGGTGGGTAAAGAGATCTTCCCCCTCCCCCTTTTGTTTGAGTTAGAACCGTACCGGTGTGATTATTGGTCCATGTCCTCCCTCTCTCTTGTGTGTTCGGGAAAAGAAGTTCACCCTCTCCCTTTTTTCATTCCTTCTGGTTTTCAAGGGCACCTGTACCCTATAAAACCACAATATTATGTATAATAAATTTCAGCTGTGTTTGAGACTTTGTGTTGTGTTGTCCTTTTTCTCCCCCAGTCTCGGGGTTTTGTCCAAAATGTTAAACCATCACCAGCTTGTTTGCGCCCTTAATTTTTGTTCA
>JAZHYW010060946.1:0-13421 GCA_037355805.1 Ixodes ricinus
AGATATAAAATAATGCACATATTGGCTTAGCTAAATAATTACAGCGCCTTATAATAGTTAGTCCGAAAGCAATATCTACTCGTTGCCTGATTTATGAAAATGAAGTTTATCGCGAGTTTTATTCATTGAAATGTAATAAAAATGTACACATAATTATAAGCATAATTGAAAAGCGCACAATCTTCCAACAATAATGTTGGCTGTAATCAAAACTAGGATATTATATTCAATGCTCTTATTGCTATTACTATCATCGCTATTTTTATGTGTATTAAACTGCGGTCCGCAGTTGATGAGGCTGGTTAATGAAAACAGTCTTGAGACACGCGCAATCTTGAAATCAATACATCCATTATTTCTTAGTCTTTTGTCGGTCAATAAAGGGCAATTAATTACTAGCGTGCATTTCTCAAAACCAGGGGTATACAAGTTGTTTTACCGTTTGATAAATGGATATCACATTCTAAGATAGCAAGTTGCAAGCCAATTCGTTGAAGTAAGTCGGCAAACACTTAGTAAATGCTCCTTGTATGGCAAATTTCAGACTTTGTTCAGCTCCTGTGGCTAGAGCACACGACTATACACCAACAGCCGTAGGACCAGGTGTGTGTATGTGTGTGCGAATCTAGCGAGACGGCACTGGAACTCTACTATTGGCAATTTGTATCTGGGTTCAAAGTGGCTCGAGGACAAGAGACATTGAAACTCTCAATAGTGAGTTAACCAGTCATCCGCGGATAAGGCACACGATAGGGGAGAAATGAGAGACGTGAATGAGATCCAACTCATGTTGGATCTTAACATCTTTGTTCTGCTAGTAATGTGGTGAAAGTGGGAATATCCAGTAATAAGCAGACGGTGGATGAATGAGAGCAGACGATCACAGAGCATTGCACATAACTTGGTGAAACTCAGGCAACTACCGACACAAAAAACAGTAAATAGGGCTGTGCTCTTGCGCGGCTTCTCTTTCCTGTCTACTAGTGTAGCCTCCGGCTGTGCTCCCAACGCAACGAATGGCGGATTAAAGCAAAACCCTTCTCATATATCACGATGCCGTACGTAGATCTTGTTTGGGTGCAGAGAAGGTATGCGCACAATTGTACGAAGTAGCTTCGATAAATATTTTTACCAACCTTTGATGAAAGATAAAACACACTATTTTTGTTACAAAAGTCCAAACTATTCAGAAGAAAAGCTATTTAAAAATTTGCAATACAAGCTGAGAATAAAGTAGAATGGTTGAATACTAGGTCATTTCTAGAACAGGTGGCAAGGTTTTTGCTCTTTTCATCTAAATTTAAAACATCAAATTATATGTGTCGATATAAAACACATTCAAACTATGATTATAAAACGCTAAACCCTGGCTTGTTTCTAGGAGTTTCGTCACTTGGTTGTTATAATACATTTGGAACAGTTTTCATAGCTCATAGTAGATCTATAAGGTTCATTTCACGCTGTGAAACATTTTGTAAAAAAGCCTGCCTATCCAGCAAGCTCTAAACCTGTGCTCACAATTTCCTAATTTGTTTGATTCGAAACAACGGGGACTTTTTGAATAAAGAATTTTCGATTTCCAACACTCCCTTCGCAAATGTTATGTGCTTTGATTCAGAACTCGTTGGATAAGCCCCTCGACGCGTCTTCCCAAAGAGCCACATTTCCCAACAGACGATGCTAAGCGTCACTCTAAATTTCGGGCCTCTACAAAACGAGGGAGGGGATTCAATGGAGAGCTGAGACATTTCCTGCACCGACTCGCTGAGCCAATAGTGCTAAGTCGCCCTTGTCCATTCGAAAACTTCCGGCGGCCTTTTAATTCAATCAGAGCTCCGGCGCACCTTCGGCAACGTCCAGCTCTAATTAGAGCCGATGGTCCTTAGACTACACGAGCGCTCTTTCCGATCGACCTGATCCCGTTAAAAGGCCCTTCTAGTCTACCAGTAGTTTCCGTCGACGCTTTCAGGAATAACGACTTCACTCCAGAGGAAAGTCCAGTCTGCACTTCGTCTGCTTTTAGAGGACACCATTGGAATCGGAGGTCCAATTTCAATATAAAACGAATAAATTAGCAGAATGACTCAGCGTTTCCTCGAATCACGCTAACAGGTCATCATTTCAATTTGCCAAGTGCGACAACCGAATGACGCGACACAAAGTACGGATGACTCGAAAACGTCAAATGCGCCTTGACAATAAATGCGACTTCTAAAATGCTCGTGTCTTCCGCGCAAATTTTTAATTTCAAGTTAAACCATTTTTTTAAAATCATAGTCATATTGGTTGAAACGATGGGTCTCAAGCCTGCTCTGCGGGGAAGTAGTTCTGTGGACTTTTTTTTTAAATGTACTGTGGTGCCAACTGTTTTATAAATGCCCTATTCACAACTTAACCGTGCACACAATGTTTTATATCTCCGTTACTTAATGTTTTTATGACATTTGAAAAAAAAAATTGGTTAACTTCCGAACAACCATCTCGTTGCCACATCTAGTGGTGAATTTTCTTCCTGAAGCAGTTGAAATCTCGTTTTTAATTCTTAATCGAGCAAATATTTTCTCGTGAATGCATCATCATATCTAGAAACATTTACAGGGGTGTCCCGTTTATGTGAACACCTCCGTTCCTCCCAACAATATACATTATGTAAGTTGCCCATAATAACGGGGCATAAACGCATGCATTGACCCTGCCCCCCCCCCCCCCCCCCCAAAAAATGTCCATAAAGCAAGGTATTCATATTATAGGATCCGCAATAACGAGGAATGACTGTATAACGGCTCAGTGTCTTTAAAAAAATTCAGCAAATTAAGCATACGAACAAATCGAATATAGTTTGCTAATTTTTTAAGACTCCCAGTCACTTTTAACGCCATAATTATTTCAAAACAAGCGCGTGAATCCTCCACTGTGCATCAACGGCTCTCGAGAAATCCGGGGTTAAACGATGTTTTCAACAGGAAAGCGTCGAAGAAATTATATAAAGAAAAAGCAGCCGAGCGGTGGCGTTCATCACTTTTCAGCTATACATCTAATAAAAAAAAGGTATCTCGGCTGTCGGTTTACTAAATCGTTTCTTTCTTTCCTTTGTGTCCCCACTCGTTCTTTCAACATAACCTTACACTCTGTCGTCATTAGCAGCGTGTCATATTATCATTAGGGATGGCCGAGCGTTCGACGTGCTCCGTCATACTTTGGTATCATTAATTAACCGTTTCGAAGTTTGTTGGCTTTGGTAAGTATTTTGTTACTTCATGTTTCTTGCGAGCGCTGTAAACTTGTGGAGAGTTATATTACCCTCATCAACATTTATTATTAATATATTAGGTAGAAAACATTGAAAAGTTGCACATAGGTGTGTCGTTTAGTGTAGTGTTTGTGGAACTTTGTGGTACGTTTAGTGTTGTGTGTGTTTAGATTTGTGGTTCCACATCGCTAAAATAAGTATGCTTGCTGCACATGAATAATACTTCATTAAATTATTCCTTCTTTATCGTGGCTTACTTTTCGTTTGGAATGCGATCACTCAATTAGCTATTTGTGAGAGAGCATGTAGTGTATAGGTAACGTTTCGTGCAGTTTGATGTTGTCCGTCAGGATGCATATAATAACATTCCGTTGAAAACCAACGTAGTTCAGAAGTATATATATATATATATATATATATATATATATATATATACATATATATATATATATACAATGGCAATGAGAGGACTGATACATATATGTAAATGTATATATAATATAAGAGTAATTATTAGTAGGCTGTCGACTAAAAATTTTAACCCGATTGATCGCCAGACTTTATGATCAACTAATCGATTAATCGGCTGCTTAATTTATAAAAATATACTAAAAAGGATGCAATAACCCGTCTTGCCTTTGAAGACTCATTTTACCTCTGTTACACAGCGCAAAGTGACGTTTAGAATCTAAGTGATACATAGTTCACCGATTTTCAAAGAGCTCGCATATTTTGTCTAGCTCCGTAAGAGCAACGAAGTTACTGTCTCACGTTACTTTGACGACCGGAAGACACAGGTGTCTTTGTTTCAGGCGTTTGCTGTTTTCTTTTTCAGAGAAAGGAACTCGATGAGCACGCTAGTGATTGCTGTCTGCGTTTTGCGATGGATCCTTGCTGCAGCTGTACGAGTGATTCGCTCGTCGCAGGCGACGCCGAAGCGAATCGTTCTAAGCTGACGCACTGTACGGAACGGCTAGTGTTGCAGCTATCAGGAAGACCTGCGTCGAATCTTCGAAACTGCGCCCTGGAGTTCAGCGGTAGGCCCCGTGCCTTCCAGCGTGATTCGCAACCTCGGGTTCACACTCGGTAACTCGTACCCGGTTCTGGACGTGGCCGAAGGCTGGAACAACAAACCTTATTGTGTCGCTGTTGAAGGACATTCCCAGCTTGTGGTGTTGCAGTGCTTGTATCGTCTATGCGCTGGACACGCCATGTCGAACAGATCCTCGACATGAAGTTTCGCGGTCGACGATCAACTGCGGCCCGACTCTGTTCGTCTCGCTTCTTTGCGGGTATGCGCACCTACCGTCTTCGCAATATGACGCATACGCGGGTCAGCGAGAAACGAAGGCCTCTTAAGCGGTGTCATAGACTCCTGGCCCAGCAACGAGACTACCGTTATCGAGTACCTGGCCTTAAAAGTAACCGATTAACCGGTTACTACGTTCCTGATCAGCGACTAAATGCGTTATCATTACCGAAAATAGTAATCAGGTAAGGTTAACTCGTTACTTGCAACGCGTTGCGCACATGCCCTGGAGATGTATTTAGTCATCGGTTAAATGAAGGCGTCATTTGCGTTCTGGTTTTCGATTTATGCACTGTACATGATAATAAGTGTGGATGCCAAAATATCTGCTTAAAAACGGTCACCTTCATTAACAAATCTCCTGTTTTGCTCACACTCACTCTACCCGAACGAAAATATTTATCTCAAATCTATTCAAAACACACTGGCGGATGGAAACACATGTATGAGCCTATTAGAAGTCCTAAAGTATTTTCCTGACGCCATTTTTTTCTGGCATCCTTTATAATGAGTGAAATTATAATATACATGATATTAAGGAAGCGCTCCCAATCACAAAATGTTGTCCGTTCGGACGTCCGTCCTTCCGTGAATTTCCTGCTAAATTTAGCCAGGAAATCGACGTCACGTGACCTAAACATCAGTGCAGTTTCCCCGCATAATTTATCGACATAATCGATGTTGTGGGATGTGACGTCAAAAGACCTACAGACCAATTCAGTTTCCCCGCTAAAGTTAGCCTAAAAATATTCACGTCACGTGACGTATACATCAAATCAATTTCCCCGCTACATTTGGCGGGAAAAATACGTCTGTTACCTGACATCACGGGGCCTGCACGGCACGGGTTTCTGCGTCAATGTTTGCGGAAAAACTGATCTCACGTGACCTTTATACCATTTAGATATCACGTGACCTTTGTACTAAGTCAGTTTGTCTGCTAAATTTAGTGGGGATATTATTAAACAAAATACACATTCTTTTTCGCTCCCCCAAAACGACTGTTTAATGTCTTCTAAAAATGTTTAAACGATCGCTTCCTAACACTTCGCTTTATGCTTAATAGGACGATAGGGCCTTGGAGATAAAATGTAGCTGTCAATTTCTTGGTCGCGTTCTTTTGCGTCATGATTTGTCAGTTGGCGTTCCTATCGGATGCTGCTGCAATCTTTATTGGATGCCGAGCGATGATAAGATGATACACTCTCAAAAATAGCGGGTGTAATACTTAGACCTCTTGTCCCGTATATCAGTGGTTCTCAACCCTCGATGTTTCGCGGACCCCTTGTGGATCGGCGGAAGTGGTGTAGAACCTCATTCGCTTGTGAGGGGATGGGAAATGTATAAGTTAAATATAACAATGATTATATTATATTATATGATGAACTAAGGGCTAGTGTGAAGTAGACCTTTTCTTATTCACATAAGCACGAGAAAACTCCCCCGAAAACTGAAACATTTCTTCTCCACATGAGAAAAGACAACTTTTATTGCCGGGCTTTACTGATGAGGCAGGGGTTCGCGGACCCCTAGAATGCCTTCGCAGTACCCCAAAGGGTCCGCGGACCTCCATTTGAGAACCACTGCCGTATATAAACGCTCCAGAAGCTACAATTCGACGTTCAGTCCCCCGACGTCGCACTGACCATACCGAATTTCAAGAGCGGCTTGAGAGTCGAGTGATACAACTTATTGAAATAGATAATGTACCCATTAAAGACTACAGGAAAATTCTGGCGATTTGTTGGCCCTGCTGCGAAAAGTCCTCAGTGTTTTTGTTTGTTTTCTTCTGTATTATTTGATTAGTACATTAGCTCTTTAGTAAGTTAAATCACACAGCTGTCAATCCTCTGGTAAAAGTTGGTATTGTCAGTTCGAAGTCAACGGACTGAATGTCGAATGTACTGCAAGGTGCCACAAAAGAAAATTTAGAGAGGTTTTTTTCGCCGCAAAAATAAACTAGGCATCGCCGAACGCTCATTCTACGCCCAAAGGTAGCGCTAGAGGTCACAACCAGATGCCAAAGTTTCAGCCCGATTTCATACCTTATTAAAAAGTTATAAGTGACTTTTTTGAAAATTCCAATGGTAAAACGGAGCCCATTTTTGCCCGTTTTCGGTTTCTGGTGCCATAGAGCCCCATGTATTCGAAAACTTTGCTGGTCGCCATTTTCCCATTGAACTTTTCAGAAAATCACTTATAACTTTTGAACACGGTATCGGATCTGGCTGAAACTTTGACATCTCGTTGTGACCTCTAGTGCTACCTTTGGGCGGAGAATGAGCGTTCGGCAATGCCTAGTTTATTTTTGCGGTAAAAAAAAAACTGTAATTTTTTTTAGTGACACCTTGTAGTTCTGGGGTGTTATAATATATATAAGACAAGGGGTGTAAGTACTGCACCCCCTATTTCTGAAGAGAATAAGGACATGCCGCGCCGTGCTATATGTTGATCACCCCGCCATGACATCCGTATCGCAGTCTGCTCTAATTCTTTTTTCATCGTGCAAAAAGGTTAAAAACGATGTAGTTCGAATTCACATCGGTTAAAAAAAAGGCATTTCTCTTAGTACACTTAGAAGAGTTATACACCGAAAAAAAATCAATATACGAATTCCGTTAAAGGCGAAGCGCTCTGTCATTATGCCTACATATAGTTTCTATTCAAATTCAATTCAGCTTAAAAAATGAGGGTGTCATCTATCTTGAACCGCTACGAAGTTTGACCGAGAACCTGTTCAAAGCGGTTCAAATTTGTAATGTGCGTAAACGCCTCCGAAAAAAAAAAAAGAAGTTATAATTAGAGCCCTCTCGCACCACAGTTTGCTGAAGTGCGGTGGCGCCACTGGGTAACGCCGTCGCATTTTGGCATTATCGATTATTATTTCAGTAAACTGTACGTAAGTAAATATGGCGAGTATGCCTCTGATTCATGCGAAACAAGACGCGACGGCATTTAGGGCATGAAAGTAATCACTTTAATTATATTATAATACTGCAATAAACACACACACCACGCAAAGGTTTAAGAAGCAAACCTAACACGTTTCTTGATAAAATATTGTGGTACTACTTACCAACAGGACACCAACATTTTATCCTTGTTATTTTTAAGAAGCGAGAATGCACAGACGCTTGCACTATAATACAAGCTATGCTAGTAAGTCACTATTCCTATTTTAAATGTAAAAATAACTTTCGAAGCCGCTAGTAGACGATGAGGCGCGGTGATCGGAAACCTTAGTGAGGATACTCTCGCTAGCGATTGAAATGACTAACATTCTACGAGGCCTCGGCATTACTGTGCCCCATTTTCTTTTCAAAATTCGATTTCCAACTGATTTTTTTATCATCTGCAAAAGTCGCTCGCGAACCCCTTTACTGCGCCTATGTTTCTCAATAGAACGTCGTTCGAGTTCTCATTCTAGATCTCTTGGTTGTTTTCTGACTGCTGTTTGCTTTCATTGGCTTTATGACAGAGCTGTTTCGAGCTTTTCTTGTTGGTTTTAATTTGATATTTCGTGTGCTGCCTCTTCTGCCGTGTGCTGCATATGTTCAATTTCTTTTTGGTTTGCCCTTACCTGCTTTCCGTTTCAATTTTGACATCGGACTTTAGGAGCATTTCTTTTTAATGAGCTCTGAATTACGAAACGGTAAACTTCACGGTGCTTTGCTCTCCTAGAGGTCACCTAGCTTTTAAGCGAAGTTTTTTTTATTTAAAAACTAAATCAGATTAAAATTCATTGAGTATTTCAATTTGTGTAAGGTTCATTATGTTATTTTTAGTTTAAATTGTAAGAATATTGAAGTAGCAAAAGCCACCTAGCAGAAGGCAACGTAGTTTAATGTTCTTCCTATCAGCGTTATTGCATTTTTTTCTGAAATTCAACCATAGCTTTTGGTAGAATTGTTTATTTGTAATGAGTCTTAACATATCTTTATCACAGTTTTCAAAATAGTTACTCGTCTTTTAGATATCACGTTGCACATTTGTTGAATGGGGAAAATAATAAGCAGATTGTCACATACGACCCGTACTGTGTTCGTTGCATTTCGTAAATTGTAAAGTTTCACAAAGAAAAGCAACGAGCAAAGATGGGGGAAAACAATAGACACAAAATACAAACAACTTTGTAAAGTGCCGGTACTTACATAATTTTAGGTAATACTTCAAAATGTTTTGCAGTGTGACAAGTTCATTCAGTATACGTGAATAATACTTTACTTAGACATATTTGTAATTACGTACTGGCTGTAAACACAATGATTTAAATCGCTTATCGCTTACTTGGGATTACGCCGCTGGGTTAAGAATAATGTTAAAGCCATTTTGAAGCGATGCTTCTTTCTAAACTTAATTGCGTATTTCAGCTACATGTGAAATAAGAAATGATGAAGACTTGAGCAACGTTTAACAAAAACAATACATAAGGGACGAACAGCGGAGAGGCCCTTGTATTCGGTAATGTCTAATCGACTTATTTGACCTTCTCCTGCACTGAACATACGTTAAACCAAAACTACATTAAAGATCCATTTTCTTCCTTTTATTACACTAACAATAGACTCTTTGTGGTTATTTAGTTATAACTGGCAATACATACATAACGCAAAGTTCATTTAAACTGTTTCAATAGTAATATTAACAACAAAATAAAAAAATATATAATTAATGTGAAGACTTACAGCGCATTCTAACTGGCGTTTGCGTAACCACTAACGCGTCTTATGACACGTGAAACAAATACGACGGCGCGAAAAGCAATGTTTGTGCGGTGATAGTAAGGTGTGCTAAGATCTAAACAGCTTGCACACTTATTTATTTATTTATTTATTTATTGTACATACCCTCAAGAGCTGAAGCATTGTAGAGGGGAGGGGCAAAGCAAACAATAATAAAACAAACTAACAAAACAAAAAAACATGCCGCAAGAAATTCAAATATCAAAAATACACTGCGATTGGCAAAAGCTGTAAGCAATATCTGTTACGAACAAAATAAACAAAATAAAATAACTCATGCTGGCTCATCATACAGAAATGTAAACCAAGATTGGCGAAAAAGAAAATAATTGGGTATAGTTGCGATATCTGCTGGAAGGTGGTTCCAGTGGTTTGATGTATCCGTGATAAATGAAGAAAAAAGTGTTTGTTTGGCAACGTGTTAATCCAACTTTATTGAGATGGTCCAGACGGGAAGTGTAATAGTTAGGCAATGTAAATAAATGGTCTCGCAGCGACTGATGATGATACACTTTATGAAACAGGCAAAGTCGAAAAAACTTTCTGCGCAATGACAAAGAGGATAACAACAAACTGGACTTCATTGATGATATGCTGACTGTTCGATTATAATTAGACAGAATGAAACGAACGGCGTTATTTTGAACTAGTTCGAGAGCTTTATGTAGAAAGGCGTGGTTAGGATCCCAAATAGAGGCTGCGTATTCCAATTTTGACCGTACAAGAGTGTTATAAAGAATAGTTTTAAGTTAACTGGAGCCGTTCTGAAGTTTCGTCGTAGGTATCTCAACATGCGGTTAGCGTTAGCGATTATTATATCGATATGAGGTTTCCAGGTTAAAGTCGACGATATAGTAACACCCAGATAACGGTATGAGTTTACAGATTCAAGTTGAATGTCGGTTAGTGTATATGCTGAAGGGCGCGCGCCTTGCCGGGAAACCCGCATTAGTTTGCATTTGTTAGGGTTCAGTTCCATACGCCATTTTTTGCACCAAAGAGTAATATTATTTACATCAGATTGCAAAAGGCGCTCATCATCATCATCATGAACTTCCTGATAAATTACACAGTCATCTGCGTATAAATGCATGGAGGAAAAAACACAACTTGGTAAATCATTGATTTAATATTAGAAAAAAAAAGCGGGCCTAGAACCGAAGCATAGGTCACGCCCGGTACCACATTAGTCAGGGATGAATTATTGCCATTTAAAGTTACATATTGTGAGCGGTTGGTAAGAAAGCATTCCAACCAGATTAACAAATTAGGATCTAGGTTTAATGAAGAAAGGTTAAGCATTACTAACTTATGATTAACATTGTCGAATGCTTTAGAAAAATCGAGAAAAATACAGTCAGCCTGATGGTTTTTGTCCAGTATAGCATGCAAACAATGGGTGAAATGAAGCAGCTGCGTTTCGCAGGAAAATGAGCGACGGAAACCATGTTGAGCAGGGGCGAAAAATGAATTTGATTCTATGTAATTAAAAATATGAGAGTACAGTATGTACTCCATTATTTTACAGGGAATAATTGTTAGTGAAATGGGTCGATAATTTAATGGAGAATGCTTGTTATCTGACTTTTGCATTGGAACCACCGTGACAGAAAGCCTTTATTAAGTGCTTTCTGCCATGTTAACTATTGAAATATTTTTTGACAGGTCCGACCTGAATCATAGTCTTTGAAGTAAAGAATAAAACCGGCTAATCACTGTTTCCTCAGGTGTCACAGTTTTATAACCCAAAAAGGTTTGTTTGAGTAGTATTTGAATAGATCATTATGCTTACGTGAGAAATGTTTCACCTCGATAGAGCGTCGGGATTCATTATAAAACCTCCCCCTAATAACTAATCTTTCTTTAATTTTAATCTCCGCAACACAGTCTTAAAGGATGGCATCGAAGATTAAAATGGTCTCCTCTTTGTGATGCGAAAATGTGATTAAATAAAAAAATATTTTATAGCATATGACGCAATAAATATCGCACTTCTAATTATTTTTCTTTTCTTATGTCAGAATTCGGTTCTCAGCTGTCATTTGTCGAGAAAATCTATTTGCAAGGGCTTCTCTTGGTTAGAAACTCCTACCCTTTCAATGAGCTCTAATACCTGCAGTCGATTTCTTCATGCGGTATTTTATTTTTATGCTGGTAAAATTCACCTAAGAAACCTATTTTGCTCGTAAATTGCTGTTTTCTGGGAGCTTTGCACTCTTTGCGGACTTGTCTTACTTTCGCTATACCGCGACTGCCAAAATTCGTCCCAAGATAACACAAAGAAACTTTTTTTTATATATTCTAACAACTCCTCTGAAGTGCGGGTTGCAGATCTCTAATTGAAACATGCCAGTTAAAACTTGTTACAAGTTAGTCAGCGACATTTAGTTACTTAAGCCACACATTGTTTTTCTTAGACTAATTCCCTCACGTTCGTCTTGGCTAGTAACGCGATTCTGCAGTAATAGTGTATTTGTTTCTACAAGTTTTTTATTTTAAATATTTTTTTTAGAAAAAGACAGCAATGTTTTTATTTTGTGAATTATCTTTTTCAGTACAGGCAACATAAGTGTGACAAGTGTTCGCCAAGTGTTCCAGCCTTTTGATTAGCAATGTATGGGGCAAATACATATTTTAAAATTGAGAAAAAGGTCTGTAATAAAGTAAAATCACACTAAGCATACTTTTATCTAAGCTTGGTAAAGTAACATGTTTCAAAAGTAAATTTGTAGAAAGCAAAGCATACTACATTGCGCTTGGTTCTGAAAATGCATTTCTAAACAAAGTTTGTTTTAGAGCGCAGCTCTTAGGCGCCCGTTTCCGGCTTGAGCGGCGTCGCCGTCGCCGTCGCCGTCGGCGTAACCGCGCGGTGCATCATGGGAAATATCCCATAATGCACCGCGCAGAAAGGAGGAGGGAGGAGGAGGGGGAGGAGGGGGAGGAGGAAGGGGAGGAGGAAGGAGGAGGGGAGGAGGAGGAGGAAGGAGGAGGAGGAGGAGGAAGGAGGAGGGAGGAGGAGGAGGAGGGGAGGAGGAAGGAGGAGGAAGGGAGGAGGAAGGGGAGGAGAAAGGAGGAGGGGGAGGAGAAGGAAGGAGAGGAGGGAGGAGGAGGAGGAGGAGGAGGAGGAGGGAGGAGGAGGAAGGGAGGAGGAAGGAGGAGGGGGAGGAGGAGGGGGAGGAGGAAGGAGGAGGAGGGAGGAGGAGGATGGGAGGAGGGAGGAGGAGTATTTGGTAGGATGAGGAGTTGAGGAGGAGGGAGGAGGAGTTTACCCTCCCCTCAGTACCCTTCCCTCCTCCTCCTCAAGAGCTGCGCTCTAGTTCGGCGTTACAGGGAGTTGTAAACGGCTTTCATTTTTAGAGTGCAGCTCTTAGGCGCCCGTTTCCGGCTTGAGCGGCGTCGCCGTCGCCGTCGCCGTCGCCGTCGGCGTAACCGCGCGCGTGCATTATGGGTAAATTTTTCCGAAGAGACCCGAGGTCCTCCTCCGAAGGAACCCGAGGTCTTTCGGGAGGACCTCAGGTCTCTTCGGCATGACCTCGGGAGGACCTCGGGTTTCTTCGAGGACCTCGGAAGGACCCTCGGGTTCCTTCGGGAGTTGACATGCAGACCGTGCATACAGCTTGTTGCATGCAACTGGCATGCAACCTGGGATGCATGCAGCCTGTTGCATGCAACTGGCATGCAACAAGTTGTATGCAACCTGTTAGCATGCAATCCAGGTTGCATGCAACCTGGTGACGTCATCGGCATCCGCATCGGCATCGTCCTTGTTACTGATGACGTCATCAGTGACATCACTGATGACGTCATCGGTATCCGCATTGTCATCGTCATCATCACTGATGACCTCATCAGTGATGTCACTGATGACGTCATCGGCATCCGCATCGTCATCATCATCATAGATGACATCATCAGTGACGTCACTGATGACGTCATTGGCATCCGCATCGTCATCGTCATCATCACTGATGACGTCATCAGTGACGTCATTGGATCGTCATCGTCAAGGTCACGTGACCTCCCCTGAGGTCACATGACTTCCCCCCCCCTTCAGTACCCTTCTCCTCCCTCAAGAGCTGCGCCTCTAATTCGGCGTTACAGGGAGTTGTAAACGGCTTTC
>JAZHYW010060948.1:0-34742 GCA_037355805.1 Ixodes ricinus
GCTGATTTTTGTAATTTATTTTTCAATAAAAATAGATGGGCGATGTTGCAATTTCAATATTGAGAACGTTCAATAAAGGCTGACGTTCTATAAACGTTTTCCTAAAAGGCAAAAATATTGCTGAGACCACCGTCCGGGGCCGCGCATTTTCCTTTGATTCCGAAACTCGATGCCGGTAGCCCGGGCGAGCCTGGCCCATTGACGCGTGGTGGCGTACTCGTTTCGGTGATCCGCTCAGCGTGTATCCGATCGCCGAAACCCCAATGTAAGAAGAAAAAAGGAGGGAGAGGAGGGAAATCTTTGTGTAATAGACGTTAGTTCCCTAGTAACGGCCCCTTGCCCTTAGGAACAGGCGCTCACGCCGGACTGGCTGACTCGTGGAGATAGACGCCGCCGTCGTCAACATGGGCAGCGGTTAAAACAAGTTTCGCAAAGTGGCATGGCGTATGGTGGTGCGTAACGCGGTCTGCGTCATATGCAGCGTGAACCCAGTTCCATCCCAGTGTGAGTTTCCGGTTTTCTATTTTGTTTTTTTTTCTCGAACATTTTGTTTTGTCGAGGCATTTGAGGATATTTACGACATTCCTTTTCTTGCGTTTATGACTGAAAACGGATACGAAATGTTGTCCACTCAACTTCGCCCAACAAAATGGTTATGGGACTCCCTTTCCGGAGGTGCATGGGGGTCGATGGGGCTACGGTTGCTGGCGGGCCGCGAAGCGGCGTGTACGGGGGGGGGGAGTGCGGGTTAATAGTCTCGTAATTAGCAGCCGTATACTGCCGCCGAAGCGTCGTGAACGCAGGGGGGGGGGTTATTGAGCTGGATGGATGGACGGATGGATGAATACAGCTGAGCCCTTTGGATCGGGCGGTAGTTTACGCCACCTAGACACTTTGTCTTACCATTTAAAGCGTGACATTCTAAGCTTAGAAAGCTTAGAATGGAGCTCTCCAGCGATACGCGCCGTCCGAATCCGAAACCCGGGGTTCCCCGCGCGTTGGCGAGCAGCCAACCCGGCGTGAGCGCCGTTGCGCCAGGCTGCTCTATTGTTGCCACGGTGTCCTCCCTTCCCTCTTTAGTTTCTTTACCTCGCAGCGTTGGGCGTTCAGACAATCGGAATTAGCTCATCCGGTCATTAAACTTCGTTTCACCAAAATTCTTGACGCAGGTAACGCTACGAGCTGATGGGACCAACCAGACGGCGTCAAAGGCGCAGCATCATGATGTTTGTCATGTTTCTGTACATGTCCTATCATCGCTGAACCAACCATAAACAGTAAAGGCCTACTGACTTGCAGTTTTGATACTACTGGATTGGTTCTATTATGGCCGCTGCGTCGGAGGCGTACGACTTAAGCTGAAAGCTACGCTGTGGAACGTCGGCGCATCCACGGAGCACGCGCTTTCGAGATAGTAGGCAGTTTTCCTGACACAGAAAATGTCATAGATGGCCCTGATAAATTGTATATATGGCCATATAGTGACAGTATAAGAAGTGAGATATGGCCATATACCGCCATGAATGCTATGTGTGGCCTTGGGTTTGAGGCACGTGCCGTGTTCTGCCTTATCACCAGCTTCTAGACTGAAGGCACATGGCCCTCAACCGGAGACAGGATTAGCCTAAAACACGCACAGCGCCTACCCCTGCTGTCAATACCGAGTGAATAGGACAGCTCCATGAAGTCCAGCTTTTGAACTTCCAAAAAAGCTGTCCAGCCTGAAAGGACCCAAAACGATGCAAGTTTGAAGATATCATGTTTTACTCCGTATAACCCACATTATAATTTTAAATGAAAACTAAGCGCGACTATTTTTTTTCGCACGATGTCCACAAATAAATAGATAAAGAAATAAATATATATTTTTACCAATAACTTTAAAATTATGTGTACACCGTCAGGTTCGCGTTTGAAAACTTTAATTTTTTTACGAAAGAGTTACACATAAAAAAGACCACGGAGAGCACATCTTCCCACTTTCAACACACGATGAATCGCCGACGCTCGCGAACTGAAGGTTGCGATGCTGCGCGAACGGTTTTTGAAAGATGATGCGTAGGGCACTCCGGGAATAACAGCTTCGCAGCCGTTCGAAGGGAAATGGATGTGCGACGACGAAGTAGCGTCTTGCATCTTCAGTAAGCTAACGGTTCGTGTTCCCTACTAAATTTAGCGGGGAAACATGAACAAAATTAGTTTCACTGCTAGATTTTGCGGGAAAATTGACATTTCGTGACATAAGCATCAATTCAATTTCCCGATAAATTTAGCGGGGTGGTTCCAACGATGCCGGCGGCAGTTCGATCACCGCTTAACGCGGAAACGGGCGCCTAAGAGCTCCGATCTAATATCCATTATTTGATTAACTCGCTTTTCGATCTTATGCACTTCCTTATATTGTTACACGTCAAACGTACAACCAAAATTCATTTGTCTTTTAATCTTTAAAAATGAGCAATCGATTAATTGGTCCAAATATCTGGAATACGTTAACTTTAAGGATGTTAACAATAGCTAATCAATTACATGAAACTTCGCGCAATTTAGATAAATCAACTAGTATCTTCGCCAGTAAATATAAGTTTTTGCTTGCATGACGGAAACGGTCTCTAATATCATTGTCAGGAGATATATTTGCACCCATATATGTCGTGAAAGGGATATATATGGCAGTATTTGAACTTTTTTACAGCGATATATGGCCGTATTTCCACGCGCATATGGCCATATTTACTAGTGATGGGGTTGAAACTTTGCCGAATCGGAAGTTCGGCGCTGAATCTTGGGATCGGTAAAGTTGATAACCTTTTGTAGCCGAATTTTTCAAGAGATTCGGCAAAGATTCGGCAAAAATATACTACTTGCAGACTTACGTTGAAATTTAGCCCTTTTTGGCGAAAAAAGGTTTGGTGTTTTTCTTCTTAACTTAAATGCAACATGTAATGTATATTGACACAAAGTACGGTTATGGCGATATTCTACAAGATAACGTATCGGTGTCGTTTTTATCTGTTTACTGGCAATTTTAGAGGACTTCTAGCAGAAGCGGCGGGACAACGAGGTTGGGTGGCAGCGGTGGCAGTCACGAATCACGCTACGAGAGTTTCGGTTTCGAGGCATTATTAGCGCAACCCGCATGCAGGGGCGGATTTAGAGAGGCATCCGGATGTCCTGATCCCCCTTGATTCCCGGTAAGGTGTAAAATTTAGGCGTAAAATTCAGTTTAGGTGAGGGGGTTCCTAAACATATGGTACGCTGACCAACACCTGACCCCCCCCCCGCTCAGGAAATTCCTGCATCCGCCCCTGCCTGCATGTGTGAAGAAAAAGTAATGTGGGCAATAAATGCTGCGTTCTTGCTTCTGAGACCGTTCTGCGGCAGCAAAAACGAATGCAACGGTTGCTGAGCCTTCACCAGAAAAGTTAATATTATTATTGTAAATACATGTTCTTCGATTTGAGTCACTTGACGCTCAGTTTTCTTGCATGAAAGTGTGCGTCCCATATTAGCAATGTCTCGTTTTTAACGTTTAAATGCTGTTTTGGTGTTAGGACAAACACGAACGTTTAGAAAGATAGGAAAATAAGAGACATCGGATGCGCAACGTTTACATTATAGCCCAGCGTAGTTTTATGAAGATACAGGAAAATCGCGAAATAACGCGGGTTGAAAAACAATCAATCAACCAATCAATCTTATTTGCACAAAATAGTAAAACACGGGAGTATGCGCGGCTGGCAGAAAGGCATGGCAAACCCGTACGCTAAAGTGCCTGCCAACCAACTTTCCGTGAGTTAACAATAGACATAACACAACAGTTCGACGTTTAAGACGCGGACGAACACAGGCAGGACAAAATATGGCCATTGGACTCGCAAATTAAGGGCGGCCTAATATACTCGCGCAGAGTGCGCAGCGCAGCGGTGCACACTACTTCTGGAGCCAAACAGAATTGTTATAATTGCGACGAGTGCTTTTCAGCAATTGTCGGCCAATGTTTCAACTACCCTGCATCAGTGGTTTCGTTATGCTCAGGGTAATGCGTTTATTTAAACCGTAACAGAATCGCGCAGCGCGATGCACGCTGCGCGTAGGTTGAGTGAGTCTGAGGAGGCGCTATGGTAAATAAAAGTAAATGCCCCGTGAACGAAACTTGACCAGGCGAGCGGGCCTTGGTCGGCGGTTGGACTTCGCACGATAGTTCTTATACGCGTAGTCGCGGTATGTAGCCGAGCGCGCCGCCGGATACTAGCAAATATATCAAGTGAAATGGCCAAATTAAAATCCCGTCATGCAGAATGTACCGCATCATTTTTTACTTCGCAGTGGACTGCGATTAGTGCGTTCGATCTTCTATTCCTTGAGGCAGAAAATGTTGAAGAGAACCACACTCGCTCACAAACACAATTACCGTGTTGCCTGTATCTCTCCTCCCACCTCGCCGTAACCACTGGTTGTACTCAACGAGCTTGAGTTGGTTGTACTACGGCTGCACCACCGTGCACTGCACGACATAACCGCACGACTTACACGCGTCCTTTTGCAATCCACGGCCCGGTGAGCGTTCTCGCGCGTGCGCAGACATTTGCCAATCTCTTTCGCCGAATCTTTGCCGAACTTTCCTTCCAAAGTTCCGGCATTCGAACTCTTTGCCGAATCTGAAGTTCGGCAGATTCAGTCCATCACTAGTATTTACTACCCCTATGGTCATATATCGCAGTATCTGCCCATTTATATGGCGATATCTGACCGTTTTGTTCCCATAAATGGCGGTATATGGCCATATCTGACTCCTTATATTATCATAAATGTCCATATATAAAATATATCAGGGACATGAGATGACGGGACATTTTTGTAGACAAGCTGCCATGCGTGCCGGTGCAGCGAGGTCACAATCTGCAGGTAGAATACTGAACTTTTCATTCTCCCTGCGTTTCGCGATAACACAATCCACTGGCCACCTTTTCGTGCCTATTCGTATCATGGACACACGTTTCCTCGACATTAACGTTTCATCGACGATCGTTACGCGAATGTCGATAATCCTGCTCTCCCTGGGAACCAACTTGAGCGAAATCAGGAGTGGCATAAAGCACCTATGTAAAAATTAATAAAAGTTGGTACATGCTCAATATCCAATTGGTATTTTTCTTAAACAGATGAGAAGTCACTTCTGGTAGATACTTCTAGAAAACAACTATATATATAAAGTTGTCTTATCTGATTGGACATAACTGGCCTTACATGGGAGCGCAGATATTCCCTTATCTGGCAGACCCAGGTATAGTTATATAAAAATTGGGCATATTTGGCCAGATATGCCTTATATACATTGATATGCTTTCTATAGGCCAGATATGCCTATTTTTCTATATAATCATATCTGTTTTTTTTATAAAAGTCCAGATATCCCATTTTTGTAAGGGTTAGAATACTAAAACTTCGTACTATCTTGAAGCACGTGCATCGTATCGTTATCTCGCATCGTTATCGAAGGTGTCGAAATGATATACTCGTATCACCCTAATAGCGATGTGGTTTCTGGTTAGCGATGTAAAGGTAGCAAAGTGGAAGGGAGTCAATCTTGAATGTCTTCCATTTTTCTACCTTTACATCGGTAACAACATCGCTGTTAGGTGTTTTAGTAGACCGTTCCGATGATGCACGAAGCGACTGCGTCACTCTTCTACGATTCATTGTGGGCAGGGACGCCGGCGCCCTTTCTGCAGTCCGTTTAAAAACTGGGCAAAAACAAAACAAAAACGAAGACTGGTTGATGAATATGTTACAGTTCATTTTATTTTCTATGGCTGTCTAAAAATGTTTAGCCTGTAATATTCACTGCTTTGAAAATTACTATTGTACCACGAACCATTAACCGGAGTAATTCTTAGGTTACTTAACAGATATCAGTATTTAGCCTAGTTTTATCGACGCCCGCATCTTCTCATCTGCCGCGCCCGATATATACACAGCGAAGACGGTATATGCGTAGCGGTCATCCCCTTTGTTTAAACAAAATCCCTTCGAATTAAAAACCAACACCGAGCATATTACAAATGTATATTGAAAGAAACGAAGCCCGCTTTTAAGCCAACGTATTAACAACATGGTTCAAACTTTGGCGCTGGAACAAAGGCAGAAGTTGCGTCCAATTTTGCTCCCGATTACGGGCGTTGCTGTCGTCAAATATAAAGCGTTTTTTTTTGTTCAGTTGCGCATACCGGGAATTTATTCCAAAATGAAACAGCTCCATCTCGTAAATTGAAAAATGATTGCGCAGTATCTTCTCTTTACTTTATTCCCGTGTGGTTATCTCGTCAGTCCGGGCATCGAAAGAGGACCTTATGTCTCGGCTGACGAAAGACGCAACGGCGATTGCCTCCGTTGAATCGCACGCTTTATTTCCAGCAAGCCGAGAAGTAATATTGAGGCACTTCAGTGTTTGCACATTTGTTTGAATCAAAAATAAAGTGCACAGCCCTGCTGGGCAAGTTGGCACAACGCCGCCACCGCAGCCTTCCAAATCTGTTGTCCTTCGAAGTTTATTGTGCTGTTCATTTATTTTGGCTCGAATTCTCTGCGCCGTAGCTTTGCAACTTGTGTCCACGGGTCTTATACCTTATATTCCGTTCCCCCTAAGCTGACAGGATGATGAGAGCTATGCGCTCGCCGGATCAATCATCCGCCTCACTCTGATCACCTGACCACGCTTTCTGCACCTGGGTATCGGCGGAAGCGTGATGATGGGACGAAAGATAGACGTATGACTGTTCCGACGAGCACTTAGTGTCCGCTGAACTCTCAGCTTAGGAGTGAACGGAGCAGAGAGCCCCGTTAATAAAACTAGTTTCGTCTTATTGGCCCATTGGTAAATCTTTTATTGGTGATAAAATGACGGCATTCGAAGCTCTGCGCATATGGGCATGTCTACCACCGGCCCCCTTACTCCTCCTTGTTATTATAAGGTTGAGCGAGAGAGTGACATGTTTGGTCCGAGCTACTTTAGGGCATCTTTTGAACAAGAAAGAAACACAGAAGTTTTTTAGAGCAGCAAGGGCAACTTTTAAAGTACGAAGGGTGCACTCCATTCGGACCTCTTTGCAGAGTGAATGCATGCGTGCCTGCATCTCTCGTCAATATGACTACTTTCATTCTTCCGCAAAAAACGTGCATAATGGGAGACACCCATAATAAAAAAAAACAAGGTCACAGGTGATAAACGAGAGCGGCCATAAAAGGACTAGAATATTTAGGACAAAGTGCCGCGGCTTTTGTCTGCACAGACGGATTCTTAAAAAATTGTCTGCACAGCTGCTTTTCAGGATTGCAAGGTTAATGCGCAAACGTTCGGGGGTCCACTCCATCACATATGGAACAGGCGCTCTTATCGTCGCACTTTTATATTTTCATATTTCTTTTTTCAGCGGAGCGGAAAGCTCTGTCCGCTTTCATTTTACGCTTGCCATGGTCTGCTTCCGCTCATCGGCTGACATAGTCAACTCCTAAGTTGCCAGAGAAATATCCTGCATTTACTTTTAGGCCCAACGGGTACAGATTACTTATCAAGGTTCTTCAGATTCGTCATCCGCGGCCATGACACACATAGGGTGAGAGGAGCAAACCTCGTAACATCGAACTACTGTTTCGTACTTAGGTCTCATCTATTTCTAAGAGGGGGCGACCAACAACAGACCATGGTGAAGTTCTCGGTGTGCTTCTTGGCCAAAAAGATTAAGAATTTTTTTTGTTAATTCATTTGTGAATTGTTTTTAAAAGACTTCTGTTAAAAAAAAAAAAAGAACGGGAAGAAATACGTGCATTTACATAGTAGGTACCCAAACTAGCTGTCCAGAGTCCGGTCTGCGGCTTTCTGTATTAACGAGGTAGAACTGAATGGAGACTGATCGGTTGCCGAAAGTTTTGTTTATCTGCACAATATAAGCGGGGTCAATATTAACGAGACATGACTGTTCTATATGTTCGAACATTCGTGAGTGTGACTGCTCAGCTGAAATACAACGCCTTCTTTGCCTTCCCACGTGCGGTTAACCACTCGTTACCAACTTCGCACGGCAAGTTCGCTTCCCTGAAACACCTAACTATATGTCCGGATGTGCTTAGAAGCATAAGACACGGCAGCAGGAAGGCTTTGACGGGAGCCATTCTTTTTGCTTCAAAAGGCCCACTGCGAAAGCCGCTCTTCAGACACGTGATAATTGATGAAGGACATAGATGAACAGGTAAGGAATATTTATTTTATTTAGGAAATAAAATGTGCCCAAAATACTATTCCACGTAAATAACGCTAGGTATAATAATTTTGAGTGCCAAATGGGGTGTTTTTATTCGCGGTATGAAATTTGCAAAAATACTGGAATTCTTAATCCATATAGAACAAAATATATTTGCTGTTTAATTATGCAAATCAATGGAATTTTACGTGTAGATTATTTTTGTGCGAAATTTGCAAGGGGCGATGTGGCACTAAAAATGAAGCGTAACTCGTCAAGTTTATTCCCTAGCTTCTATTTCGCTACTGAGCGTAATTTAATTTAGCTTTACTTAAACTTTATCGATTATTCTGAAACACTTGGAGGATTATATAAAGGCGATAACCAGAGGAGCAATTTCCATAAAATAACATCTATAGCCCAGCGGCTCTTAAGGATGGTTATTGGTAAATCTTCTCACTATACCCACAAACCTTCCTTGAATCTAAGAATTTGAAAACAAATACTAGCACGGCAGTAACGGACGCAACTCATCAGGATTTTGCGGACTAATACTAGCCGCGGTTTGATCTTTAGAACTTCGTGCGCCATTCGGCTTTCGGGGATGTGCTTTTCCCCTTAGTATACGTGGCTACAATGCGACGAAGCGAAACACATAAACTCTCAGACATGTACACGTTATTGAAATAATGTACCTAAATACCGTTAAAGGTGTGCTACGGTGATTTCTTCTTAGACTCCGATTTGACTGAAAATTTCCTAAACACACAAACAAATATCGCTGAAATAGAAGCCCAAATACTGGGCCAAAATAGTTTTTTTTTGCGAAGTTATCAAATTTACATTTTTGGTCTTCATCGTGTTATTCAAAGTGAATGCCTCTACTGGCAACAAATAAAAAGTGATGTCAGGGGAAGGCAGGGGTTCACTCCTTGGACTGTAGACTTTGTTCCCAACTGGTTTTAAGACAGTTTCATGGAGTCAAACGTATGCCTTTGAAACTCGCTCCGGCACCCGCTCAGTAGCACAAACAAACGCTCGGCATAGTCCATATTGAGACTACCTGCTCGACCTGCAAGCCTGCCTTCCCCTGAAGTCACGGCACTGAAAAGCGCGGGTCTATATGAATGTTGGTTTCGGCATCATTTTCATTTGCCGGTTTCGCAATGACAATTCTGAATATCGTGAAACTAACTAGCATACCGGAGAGGGTAAACGCCGGTGATTTCAATAAATATAGTAATTAGAATATCAAAAAAAAGAAAAAAATTGCCGGAGTGCTTTTTTAATTATTACTTACTCGGACAGTAACTAGGTACTTTATTCGGTAATGCCATTCAAAATGGAGGGCGTTACCGCAGCTTGAAAGAAAGGCGTTATTCTACTGTTGCTCTAAATATGTCATTTTTGTGCAACAGTGGCCGCATCCGATATTTGGCGTCCTTAACAATTGCTTGCTTTTTCACTCGCTCATTAAGGGATAACCTGCTATAACTATACTGACATACCAATGTGTGCGCAACTTTTTGTGGTATATTATCTCGAGTTTGTTTGTCGCGCAAATTACAGGCGCAAGCTGGGGTGAAAACCAGGCCGGGTACTTGCGTTCCTTTCCCAGAAGTAACTAAATACCTGTACTTTTCCCTTCTTTTTAATAACTAGGGTGTTACTTCATTGCCGAAAACAATAACTAGAAAGAAGTAACGCGTTACTTGTAGCGCGTTACGTGCAAATCTGCAAACTCGCAACAACTCCGTGAAGTGTCCCTCGTCTGCAGTTCACGTCTTACAAGAAGAACCACACTCAATCGATCAAAGTAACCAGTGCAAACAAACCACGAAGGGCCAGGAACACTGCTAAATTTCCCGAGTATTGTCGGTGCTCGACACGAAGAACAAAGCGAATAATACTTAATTTAAAATGATGCTCGAAAGTAATGATAATTCACTCAGGGGTACTGTAGCAATCCGCCCGTGTAGCGACGAAATGAACGTTTGGAGCAATGTTAGCGCAAATTTCTTTCGTTTTGTTGAAATGTAGGCTGTAGACGGGGAAGTATTTTGGCGCGTTTTGGCGTATATGACACAGCGATTGCGTGAAGGGTACCCTCGTCGCCCTCATTTGAATTATTTTGTTTTGATCTCGTTTTCCGCATATGTACGGCCCGCCACGTCAGGAGGAAGCACACCGCAACGTTGTCGTACATGCCAACCCGATCGAATAGTTGCAAAATACGTTTTTGTTTTGTGAACAGCCCCTCATATGATCCTTGACTCTGGAAACGGGACTTTTAGTTGTTTCCAAGCCACTTTCTCCTTGTCTTCCACTGCAATTTGACCGCCGTGACAGGGTATCGCGAGCTTGTTGATTAATTCCTGGGATTTCATTATGTTCATACGTGATATCATCTCTCCATCGTGGGAGATGCGCCTTCTGCATACTGTTCGGTATTGATGAAAAGCAGGTCCTTCACAACTTCTGACCCCTTGGTATGCCCGTCGGCACCTGAGGTGCACCGACCTAGTGTACGACGACTGCAAAGATAACTTTGTAGTCCTGAAGGTTCTAGATCATGAACCATGATCCTGCCGCCTCCTGGGTTAAGGGACCAAATCGCACCCTCCTTTGGATGTTACCGTGTATCGTCCCACAAGTCTCCCACACTTAGGAACGGGCCTGACAATTAATCAAGTCAATAACTGAAACGAAGAAATAACTTTTTTTTATAGCAAGAAGATTTAGAGGGAAAGTCTTTGTTACTCACATGAATTATTCACACAAATTAGGTTTAGTGTGTCTCCTGCCGCGTAGTTGTGAGGATGATGCATACATTACATTGACGTGATAGCCGGGAACGTTTCGAATAATCATTGCTCGTCAAGGAAAGTACTGTTTCCTCGGGGTGGGAAATCAATTACAACAGGACTAACACAGACATTTACGAGTGAGAAACATTATGAACGCTAAAAAAATAAAAATATACGTAAAAAAAATATTTTATCTTTCTTTCAAATTATGCACGTTATCAGTTATGGATACGCTGTTTTCACATTATCGGTGATTGAAATAAAAAAACTGAGAGCTATATACACGTTTAGACACTTTGATCGGCTAGAATTGTCTCTAAATGTGTTTCGTAAGAAGACTCGCATTGAGTGATAATTATTAGGCAAACGTTTCGCGGCCAATTAAGGGTTGGTATCATCATACTACAGAGTTTATAAAAAATCCAACAAAGAATCGCGAATCGATTTTACTACGAATTGTTTAGTCACATGAAATTCCGTGGAAAAGGAACCTTCCAATTAGGAAGACTATATTTTTTATGAGATATGTTATAAATATATCTTTAAGATATTTTTATATGATAAAACATCACATCTGTATGCAGTAAAAAAACACTTGATTTGACCGTTTACTACGAAACAACTGGGAAAATAATATACCGGTTAAGCGTAAATCACATTATCTTTGCTTAGAGGCCAATATGGTGTGATGGGTCGTTTTACTTTAAGTTCGGCCGCAGCCGATTCTACTATCCCTTGGACCCAATCAATAAGCGGCGACAAAAATACATCGTCACGGCGTTCGTTGTTTTTGTGGGTTTTGGCTATCATAGGCAGACCCAATCAGACACGCACAGAAAAGCTCAGGATCGCGGCGTCTTCACTGTGCACGATTCGTTCAGTCGTTTATGGCAAACGCAAAGAGGCATGGAGTGCCTTAAAGATGCACTTTTATTTTCGTTATGTTGTCCCTCAAGATTAAAAAAATATTCTGTAAAAAATTTTAGTAGCACACAGCGAAAAAAAATATTCCGAGGTTTTCTTTTAATTATTCTATATTTTTAAGAACCAGTAAAGTTTTTTTTTTTCACGAGAGTTGACAAGAATCGTGGAAACATAAAGTCAGTGTAAAGAAGGCTTAATGGATGCCGACAACAAATACGCATTCCTCGACTTCCTACTACGGCAGCTTATAAGCGGTGTAATAAAAAGCATTTAGACGGTACAAGCGGTGCAAAATGCTGTAGCATGCAATTTCGCCCACGTTGTTTATATAATTCGGCATTGTTTTTGTTTTGTATTTATTTCGCTTTTAGTGTTACTTGGCGTGCATAAGCATCCTTTACACGAATTAGATATACAAATACCAATTCATTATTGGCAACTGTCCTTGGAGCCTACGAATTAAATTAATGCGATTCTTCTTTCGGTGATTATTCTGAAGGTCAGCTTCCTAAACGACCATTTCGTTTCTCTTGTATTGTTGTGGTTTTCCTATTTGCTTGCTCTATTTATTAATTCCCGTGCTACGCATACCATATCATATTAAACGGTGCCTGTAAAAATATTGTTCTCGAGGTATAAAAACATTAATTGCGTGCCGGTCTTGGACTTGCACGATGTCAAAAATGAAGATCTCTTGGACACCACAGAAAAAGCTAATAATTGTAACTATAAAAGAAGCAAAAAAAATGTTATGAGGCCACTGAGCAGTCGAATGTTCGTAGCTATGGTATGTGGTGTACGGAGAGCATAATTTTTATCGCGAATAGAAGCTATGCGTCTGGGAGATACGAGAAAGATTATACCAAGATTATACGACTAGATTGACGAAAATAATTCCTGGAGAAGGGGGACAAAGGACAAACACTAATCTCCAAACACAACTAGGTGACTGGTGCGCGACCGAAAAAAATCCGCCTGGTTCGCGTATTGAACCCGGGACCTCTTTGGTACCTTAAAATGCAAGCCTTCTGCCCTTGTTGGCGTTAGGCTGGTGACGGCTGATGAAACCTGTTTGCTCTACTGACGTCTAACCCCTGGTTAGCTGGGTTGTTAGAGGAAATGGAGTGTCCCGGGTTCGATACCTGGACCAGGCGGATTTTTTCGGTCGCGCACCAGTCACCTAGCTGTGTTTTGAGATTTGTGTTTGTCCTTTGTCCACCTTGTTCTCCTTCTCCAGGGATTATTTTCGTCATTCTTATCCAGCTCGCTTGCACCTTTGCATCTAATTGCATTATAATCAATACGACTAGATATTTAGTAAATCTGACCGACACAAACTTTTCTATATCTTCTGCTCTAAGGAACATGTTGTTGAATTTTCTGAAATAAAAATAATTTCTCGGGGTCAGGGCGGGGCCAAAGGGAGGATGGCTGATCTTGGCAAAGCCGCCAAACAGGTTCACATGGTGGCATATCACGAGTGTAAACTGGTGGGAGCAGAACCTCCCACCCTTTCTGCGCTAACTCATGCTGCACAATTGTTTTAAGATGCGGACGACCATTGCCGTGCAAAACAATCGCACCAGAAGAAGGCATACTGGATCGCTTATTCTTAACAGCTGTGTCCAGTCGTCTAATGTGTTCCTGTAGCGGCTTGCATCGCTGTTTATGTCAGGCTCTTTGAAGGTCACCAACAACAAACATACATAATAAAAAAATAAAAAATGGGTCAAGCATGGCATTATCGGCGGTAGCCCGTGACCTGCTTTTTTGTGTTTTGGTGATACGGAATGTTTTCATTGCATGCTTGGTCATAATCTAATCAAGACACGGAGGAATAAAATAACCGACAACAGGACGCAATATATGCGTTCAAGATTTTGTGTCGTCTCGTTTGTTCTTTTATTTCTTCATGTCCTAGCCAGCTTGCCCGGATAATTTTGCTTCTTGCATGTTCATTGTTTTGCGGAAAGGCTCAAAGTGACGACAATAGGTTTTGTTGCTGGCCATTATGAGCAACAAAAATGCGTCACCATATATGCTTCGTACCGCAGCAAGTGGTTTAAACTAGAGCCCATGCGTTCCTTGGTATAGTTGTCGGTCAGCAATTGTGCGATTTATTGTGAACACACTTTGCGATACTTCAGTTTCCTTGTAACCACCGTTTGCACAGTCCCGAACTACATACCGAACACCTCCGCTAGGAAATGCTAGCTCGGACGACGGTCTTCCTGTGCTGCTGCATCAATCTTGGATATAGCTTCGTCTACCACTGCAACATACGCGCCCATTTAGTCACTGCAGTCTTCAACACACATTTGTCACTCGACACCATATGCATTCTGCTACAAATGTGGGGTAGTCGACACCCTTCCGCTGTTGGGAACTGAATCACCACTCGCTGATCCATCTTGAACGAATCCCCGATAAAACCGGCCATGTAGCCAATGGTGTCCAATACAATTCAGACATGCAGGGAGGATGAACGTTTGCTCGCTCGTACTTTGGTGGACGCGAATACCGATAACTGCAACGTGATTGGGCTTCTTGTCCGCCAGTCTAAACGACGCGGTACGAACAGGTTTACTGCACCCCGCCTCGGTCCTACATTCATCTTCGGATGTCAGGTTCTACGTCTTATCTCCAATCACCACCCGGGAGAAAGGAACAATGTTGGTTTCTGCTGGGTTATAAAATTTTGTTTAGAAAACGTTTCGGTGCAATGTTATGTGCTGGAGTCAGCATTCTTGCGAGATACCTGCCGGCGATTTCGCACATGCATTATCTTGAGATTAAATATGCAGAAATGATTTCTTTTTAAAAGGACCAGTTTATATACATTCAGTGCAAAATACTTGCAGAAATTCGCCTTTGTCAAATTGCGAATTCATCGGTCATCCTGAAAGCTCTTACCTTCATCAGTAGTATATTATGATACACGATTGAACAGGTAACGATCAGACATGTGTTTCCGATATCGGAAACACATGTAAACACATGTTTCCGATATCGGAAACACATGTAAACACGTGTTTCCGATATCGTAAACACATGAAACACGTGTTTGATATATCGGAAACACATGATACGAACATGTGTTTCCGGTCGGAAACACATGTTGGTTGTTACCTGATCCATCGTGTATCATATGGATATCCGGGTGCGTCACGCCCCCACGCCCATGGCCCTCCAAGGCCCGGTCGTCGGCCCCAAATTTCGGGACCTGAGTCATGCGCCAGGGGTCACATGATGATGATGTCAGAGTTCGCTCATACGTCACGTAGGAGCGACCAATTCGTCATTTCTATCCATTTGGATATCTAATCGGCTGACGTAGGGGCGCGCCATTGGTCTGACGTAGGAGTGGGCAATTAGTCATTCCAATCCGAATATCAAATTTTCGATAATCGATAAATTTGTAATCGACCGATGATCGAATCATCCGGCCGATAGTCCATCATCGGCCGATAGTCGATCATCGGCCGATCATCGCCCATTGCTAGTCGCACACGTCGGTGACGTCATGTCACGTGACAAGTGCGAACTTTATAATAATAATAATAAATATTTATTTTGTTTCATCACTGAAACGGGGGACACAGACAAAAAGCTGCCGCAGCAGCTTGACGGATGTCCTGGCCCCCTTTACAGCAGGCGATTCCTAAGCAATTTGAAAAACGAACAAATAGCTACACTGGAGAGAAAGAACACTATTTTAAATGTACAGACCACAGATTAAACAGAAACAGGAGAAAAATATAATACATTCACTGTGGTATACAATGGTACAGCGATCCGTGCGCCTTAGCCCTACCTAAGAAAAAACCCTAAATAATGCTCGTACCTCTGCCAGCGTCATTGCATGAATATCAACACATTTTAAAAATAATTCATTTAATAAAGTAGTAATTGGTAATTTAGCGTGTGGTTATAGTATAACGTATGTGATGGTGAAACAAACCATTTTTCTTTACGGCGGAGTTGATATGAGGAAGTGAAAAGGACTAGGTTAGATAATTCCTCAAAAACTTTATTTTTAAACTGCGTAGACTCCTTGTACGCCACAAGAAGTCGGACCTGTAAATATTTGAAATTGGCTACATTGACTACAATCGTGGGAATTGCGTTGACAGTTCGTAAAGTGTGGAGACATGTCGCTGGATGGCGCCACGTCCAGTGCAGTTGATGTTATTCCCACAAGATGTCGCCCCGATCGTGGGAAAGTAATGTAAGCAAGAAAGGTACAAACGCAGCCAAGAGGTTTTGGGAGCACTTGAACTCACTAGGTGAAACGACGCAAGCTAGACAGAGGTTCATACTCTCGCATCAGGGAGATCAATTAGAGGGAGATGAAGTGATACGACATATAGGCGCAGCGATGAAGGAGAGATTTCGGGAGCGGGTACATGTGGAAGATAGGAGAACCGAAGGAAGTAGCAGTCCAGCTTGTGACATCGCGGATTTTGGACAAAGAGAATGGGAAAAGGCGGAACGAAGAGTCCCTAGTGGCACGTCGACAGGCACAGATGGTATCCCAATCAAGCTGGTGAAGAATTTGGGTCGTAAATCTAAGACAAAACTAAGGGAGGTAGTGAGCATTATGATAACAGAAGGAAATATTCCAGGTGATTGGAGGCTTAGTAGGATGAGTATGATATATAAGAGAAAGGGAGATAAGTCTGATATTAGGAATTATCGCTCCATAACCGTGACACCAGTTATTTACAGGTTGGTAATGCAGATTATAAAGACCAGACTGGAGGATTGGGTAGATTGCGAGGGCATACTGGGCGAGTTATAGAACGGGTTTCGGAAACAAAGAAGGTTGGAGGACAATATATTTTCTCTAACACAGTGTATAGAAATAGCGCGAAAAGAAAACAGACAGCTCTGGCTGGCATTTCTGGATATCAAGGGTGCCTATGACAATGTGAACCAAAGGAATCTGTGGAACATTGTGGAGAGCTTAAACCTAGATGAAGGACTAACACCTATATTAAGGAACATTTACAAAGATGATAAGGTGATTATAACATGGGAAGGAAAGGCAACGGGGACAATAGAGATAAGACGAGGCCTTAGGCAGGGGTGCCCGTTATCGCCTTTGCTGTTTATGTTGTATCTGAGAGGATTGGAGGATAGACTAGAGAAGAGTGGGCTTGGATTCGACCTTTCGCACAGTAAGCTAGGCCAAAAAGTTCAGCAATCCTTACCGGGATTGATGTATGCGGACGATATCGTACTAGTGGCTAACAAAAGGATAGATTTGCAGGAATTAATGAGCATCTGTGGTAGGGAAGGAGAAGAATTAGGTTTAGAATTCAGTAGTGAAAAATCAGCAGTCATGATTTTTAACAATGACGAAGTTGAGAGGCTGAAGATACAGAATATTACAGTTGAGAGAGCTAGTTAATACAAGTATCAAGGAGTATGGATATGTGATGGTGCAGAATATCTCAGTGAGCATGAAAAGTGTATAATAGGTAAGGGCAACAGGAATGCAGCTGTAATGAAAAATAGATCACTGTGGAATTACAACAGGTATGAGGTGGTGAGAGAGATTTGGAAAAGGGTCATGGTGCCTGGCTTGACTTTTGGAAACGCAGTGCTATGCATAAAATGCGAAGTGCATGCAAGACTAGAAATAAAACAGCGCGGATAGGTAGGCTGGCTTTGGGGGCACATTGCAAAACGCCAAACCAGGGAGTGCAAGGAGACATGGGGTGGGCGTCATTTGAGGGCAGGGAAGCTGTGAGCAAGTTGGAATTTGAGGATCGGTTGAGGCGAATGGATGGGGAGCAATGGGCACGAAAGGTTTTCAGCTATTTATACATGATGAGTATAGACACAAAGTGGAGACAGCGCACTAGGAAATTAAGAGGAAAGTTTTCAGGCTATAGTGGAGTTACGGAAGAGCAGGTCTCAGTTAAGAAGAAAGTTAAGGCCACAGAAAGAGATCGGTGGCTAGAGGGAGCGCAGACAAAGAGGGCTCTGGAAAGCTATAGATTAAACAAAACAGTTATTGCCAAAGAAAGCATTTATGACAATTCTAGGGGAAGCTCATTGTTGTTTGAGGCAAGGACAGGTGTTTTGCGAACCAGAAGATACAGAGCGAAGTACCAGGAAATGGATACAGTGTGCGCTGCTTGTGGAGAGGTGGACAAGACGGCTGAGCACTTGATACTCTACTGTAAAGGGCTTCACCCTATGCCTACCGAAGACAACATAGATTTGATAAAGTCATTGGGTTTTTAGAGACAGCGAAGGAAAAGTGGATTTCAAGACAGTAGAGATTACCAAGCAAAGATTAAGTGAATTGTGGCAGAAAGCGAGAGAAAACTAGGCATTTTCTTATTAACTGATAGCAAGGGGGTTTTATAGCCTCAACTTTATATTCAGTGCGGAATAAATATAGTTTTCACATTTAAATATTCTGAGCTTGAATGATAAGACAAAATGGCTACGTGGCGTAAGCTACCGCCCGATCCAAAGGGCTCAGCCGGATTCATCCATTCATCCATCCATCCAGTGTCGGACACGCCGCTGGATGTCGCAGTGTCCGGTGCAGTTGCTGATATTCCCACAAGATGGCGCGAGTAGCACGGCTAATCGCACTATTACGCTATGTCAAGTTGAGATTATAGTTGGTGATACTTCTACAAGGTGGCGCTTGAGGGGCGTTGCCACACCAATCCAGATCATATGTTAAAGATGTCATGACACTTAGCTTTTATAACGGAATTGCTGAGTCACTCACCGGAGGGCGATACAGGGAAATGTGATGACGTTAGAGTTCAGGATTGTGGAGTCATTTGCCAGATGATGTTGCAGGGAAAATGCATTGTCACGATGACGGCACAGAGATGTCTCATCCGGACGCCGTGGGATTTGTGGCGAGAAATGCACTGTCGCGTGGTTTAAATTGTTCCTGAATCCCTTAGATGGCGTGAACTCTTTAGCACTATCTTTAATTGCGCGACATCTCTCGATAATTTTAGCGCCAACTTGGTAGATGACGTCATCTCGCTTTCTAATTTTAGCGACATCTCTGTCTGCTAAACGGAACAGTGTGGGGAAACGAAATGGAACGGAGCGTGGACCGCATCCATGCGATAAAGACAAGACAGATATGGTGGTTCATTTTCTCTTTTACTTTCGTTTGCTTTATGCAACAAAGAAAACATTTGGAAACACTTTACACAAAAATTGTACAACTCAAGATGTTTCAAGACACACCGGCGGCAGAAAAGGTGGGAAAATGACATCTCACGAGCAACGCGATACAGTCCAAAATATTTACAGGGTGTGCGATGAGGGAGAGAGATCACTCGATTTCGAAAACGCTCTTATGGCCAAAAGGAAACATCGTAAACCCGTCGCTGCAAATGTATCGCTTGTTGTGAAACGGATTCAGTGCAATCTTATCGACCTGAGAGGCTTTTGTTCTCGTTAGGTTTTCGAGAAATCAAGGGCTGAGTCACTCATACAAAATTTTCGTCTCTAGAGCGTGCTGGTATAGCTCGTAGGTAAACTTGCGAGACTCACATTGTTTTACCCCTTGGCTCTTACGCAACATGTGTTGCTGCTTGTTCTGAAGCTGTATAGCTTTGGTTTTAAGCAACAAAAAGGCAGTAAGTGGGTAGACGGATATTCATTTTTTAACACTCCGAGCTTCATTTTGTTTTCGGTTTGAAAAGGGTTTGTGACTCTCTGGATATCCAGAGGTATCCAAGCATGCGTCTCAGAATTGCACCAGTTTGTCGTCTACATCTGACCCGTGAAGGTGTAGGAAGAAGGAATCCGTGTCGCAGTAAGGAGCCCTCGCTGAGGGGATCGCACAACGAAGTTGGTTATAAAATAAGTCGTACATTACTGTTTTTGAAATCTCAAGAATTGAGAACCCTGCGTAGAGCGATTGCTTGAGTTTGATCACTCTTGGAGCAAACTGGAAAATTAGAACCTGTCAGCTAAGCGCCTGAAACTGCGTCAGGTTCGGTTTCTGAAGCATTTCCAGTATTTCGTCCTCTCATTTAACGCACAGTTTAATGTGGCCATGTTTCCGGGCATTCTGGATCGTTTTGCTAATATATGCTGTTCATGAACAGTTTGGAAAAATTCTTCTGGAAGGAGTTGTTGCTTGCTTCTCAGCTGGTGGTTAAAATCAATAAACTCCTTCAAGAGCGCTCGCTGACGAGAATTTGAGGACTCGGTGAATCTTGATGACCTCTAGTCCTAACTGGGTGTCAGTTTCAAATTCCGGTAATGCAAAACGTTTTTCGTTTTGTCGTGAAGTGTCAGCAACAGCTTCTAGTGATTCCTCTTTGGGCATTTCAAACTTGCCAATCAGACTTTTTGATAATTGGACAACCACTCGTAGGGAACGCTTTGTTTCACCGGGGACAACGGAAAGTCAGAATGAGTATCCTGCAAGTCGTACGATATCTGAGGTCTACCTCCAGAATGTATCCCATCGGAGCGTCATCTGGAACCTCATGAATGTTCAGGCAGGCAATCTCGTCTTTCGTCATCCACTCTAAGTCCGACACTGGCATGGCTTTCCATTGTCGCCGCATACAGACCGTTTACATCCAAGTCCAAAATCTGAGACGGTTCCTGCTGCGGGCTAAACATACCCGTTCCCGGAACATTTGCGACAGCATGGCGGGTTGTGCATTGGGTAATTCCTCCACGAATACCCTGTTCTATCATGAGATAGGTGTCAGGATCGTCAATTAACTGCAGTCTTACTTTCGATTGTTTCAGCGCACACGATAAGCTTAGGGACGGTAATGATACGAAATGTAAACTAAGTCTCACTTTCGTACGTGTCCGGAGTCCACCGTCTAAAATTTTGGAAAACATCGGCCAGTAGGAGGTAGTCCGTCTTTAAGTAAAGGTCGCTGTATTCTCCAAGGTTCTTCAAAACCAAAGTTTTGTACTAAACGGCTTAGCAAAAATGACATCGCACTGTGAAATGGACCCAGTGTGCCACTAATATTTATATGTAAAAATAAAAGAAAGAAAAAAAAGAGACAGAAAAGAGAAAAAGAAAATGCGAGCGAGCAGAGTGTCAAACCGCTTTTCTTTTTCTTTGTTTGTCTCGTATTTTTTTTTCTTTTTTACATATAGAGATTAGTGGCGCACGTGTTGATTTCACAGTGCGTCGTCATTTTTGTAAGCCGTTTGGTATAGACCTTCTTCATAACGGCGCTGCCTTGTGTTTCATTTTTCCGACGCCCATTCCGGATATGCCTACCAGGTAGCTGGGGACGAGAGTAAACGAAAAAGTCACATATAAATGCCGAGGGAGGTGCTGGAGTTCAGTCGAGTGAACACTTGCTACGGATCATCCACGTGTGCGTAACTCTCCAGCTGAAGAACGAGTTGGTAAAAGTATTTTTACCAAAGCGGTTCGCGGAACTGACCAAGGAAGACATCACACCCTTCTTGCACATCAAGGTGAGCAGTCTAAAAGCCTAGCGTTCTCCTCGCTAATAGGATTTTTTGTTTCGGTATCTGAAAAGGTCCTCTAGACGAGCCGAATCATCTAGCCACCTCGTCACCTATTCGTCGGATATCTACGGAATATCGTCTAGCCCCTTCAGCCCCATCATGGTTACTTGTCACCTGTGCCAGCCCGACGACCGACAACATTATTCCAGCGCAGAATCTCTACAAGTTCACTTAGCGCTCGGTTCACAATGTGACTTCCTCGCCATGCATTCCGTTTTACGAAAGAGTGTGCGCTCTTCATAATTATGTGGCTCAGTATGAGTTACACTTACACGAAAGAGACACAGAGGCGTACGACGTGCCCACCTTTTTAGGCATCGTGCAGAGCATATGTCAAACGTGCTCAGATATTTTGTTCTGCCGTCTGCGTTTTTTGTGACACTCACTGTCGAGCTCGGACGTCTCCTTCCTGATGACGAAATTGATGTGACTGTGCACTTTTTTCATAGTCAGGTCCAAACCGCATTTGTGGACGGTAATATCAGTAGTTCAATTCAGCGAGTCTGCACTGAAATAGCTGCCCGGTTGGAACATTATCAGGAACAAGGCTCGGGATTCTTTCTTGTCGGGATCAAAGTTTGTACTATTAGTTTGGGACGATTCCTTCCTCCGACCGTTGGTTGCGGAAATTTTTCTCTGCCGAAGCAACTTGCCTCAAAGCAATGCCTCGTTAATGTCAGTGAGCGTCTTTACGAATCTGAACGGGACATGTGCTTTGTGTTTGCGGTGCTCGCCGTTTTGCATCCTGCGAACGGGACTTATAGAGGAAGAGCATCCTCGTATCGTGAACATATGTGCAAGTATGTGTTTCCGAAAACGTTCCCTGTAACCTTCCCACAGGACGTGGAGGCCTTTGAGCGTAAAAATTGTGTCTCAGTGAACGTGTTTGGTTATGACAGCGAGAAAAACTTTGTCTACCCACTGAAGGTAGTTGATGACGAGTTGGAGCAGCATGTCGATCTTCTCCTTGTTGAGAACCATTTTGTGGGCATTACAAACTTTGCGAGGCTTTTTTCAAATGCCAACAGCCTACGCTTTCGTTGTAAGAGGTGTCTAACCGGGTTTCAGAGGCAAGAAACCCTGTCTGACCATCTCTCAATGTGTAGGGACAAGAAGCCGGGCAAAACCGTCTTCCCAAACAAGGGTGACGAACTGTACTTTCGGAGCACGCATGTCATGGAAGAGTTTCCTTTTATTGCGTTTACGACTTTGAAGCGATTCTGGAACCGACTCAGTCGACGGGAAATGTTTACGAGAATCACGTCCCCAGCTCTTTCTGTCTTCTCGTCATCCGCTCAAACGACTCGTCCATTGTTGAGGAATACCTCTATCGCGGACCCGACTGCGTAGAAAGATTCATTTTGATTCTCAACTTTCTAGCTAAGGAAATACCCCGATTGATTAGGTCGAGTGAAGTGCCTCTTGAAATGACTCGAGAAAACGAGGCTTCCCACGCGGACTCTTCCCGCTGTGGCATTTGCTACGAAAGCTTTAGCAAGAAAATGAAAACTCGCGACCACGACCACATGACGGGAGAGTATAGGCGTGCGCTTTGCTCCCAGTGTAACCTAAATCATCGAATCAACAAACATACCGTTCCACTCATAGCGCATAACCATTCCTACGACCTCAGCTTCTTTCTAGGAAAGCTTAATTTGTTCGAGTCCAAGGATATTAACGTACTCGGAAGCTCGTGCCAGAATTTTAAATTGTTAGAGATAGGCAACCTTCGCTTTATTGACAGCCTCGCATTTCTTAATGCAAGCCTGGAGACGCTCGTGCAAAATCTCCACTCTAAGGGCACAGAGCATTTTTGTTGCCTTCGGCAGTCCTTTCCCGAGCACGTCGACCTCCTTGCCCGCAAAGGAGTGTTTTGTTATAATTTCATTACAAGCTTTGAGAGTTACGAGGGGCAGAGCCTCCCACCAAGAGAGGCCTTTTTTAACAAGTTAACTGGAAGCGGGGTGTGTGAAGAGGACTACGAACATGCACAGGTCGTTTTCGATACCTTTGGTTTGAAGAACCTTGGAGAATACAGCGACCTTTACCTAAAGACGGACTGCCTCCTACTGGCCGATGTTTTCCAAAACTTTAGACGGTGGACTCTGGAAACGTACGAAATTGAGGCTTTACATTTCGTATCGTTACCGTCCCTAAGCTTATCGTGTGCGCTGAAACAGTCGAAAGTAAGACTGCAGCTAATTGACGATCCTGACACCTATCTCATGATAGAACAGGGTATTCGCGGAGGGATTACCCAATGCACGACCCGCCATGCTGTCGCAAATGTTCCGGGAACGGATATGTTTAACCCGCAGCAGGAACCGTCTCAGATTTTGGACTTGGACGTAAACGGTCTGTATGCGGCGACAATGAGAGAAGCCCTGCCAGTGTCGGACTTTGAGTGGATGACGAAAGACGAGATTGCCTGCCTGAACATTGATGAGGTTCCAGATGACGCTCCGACGGGATACATTCTGGAGGTAGACCTCAGATATCCTCACGACTTGCACGATACTCATTCTGACTTTCCCTTGGCCCCGGTGAAACAAAGCGTTCCCTACGAGTGGTTATCCGACTATCAAAAAAGTCTGATTGACAAGTTTGAAATGCCCAAAGAGGAATCCACTAAGAAGCTGTTGCTGACACTTCACGACAAAACGAAATACGTTTTGCATTACCGGAATTTGAAACTGTACACCCAGTTAGGACTAGAGGTCATCAAGATTCACCGAGTCCTCAAATTCTCGCAGCGAGCGTTCTTGAAGGAGTTTATTGATTTTAACCACCAGCTGAGAAAGCAAGCAACCAACTCCTTCCAGAAGAATCTTTCCAAACTGTTCATGAACAGCATATATGGCAAAACGATCGAGAATGCACGGAAACATGGACACATTAAACTGTGCGTTAAAGAGGACGACATACTGGAAATGCTTCAGAAGCCGAACCTGACGCAGTTTCGAGCACTTAGCTGACAGGTTGTAATTTTCCAGTTTGCTCCGAGAGTGATCAAACTCAAGCAACCACTCTACGCAGGGTTCTCAATTCTTGAGATTTCAAAAACAGTAATGTACGACTTATTTTATAATCAACTTCGTCGTGCGATCCCCTCAGCGAGGGCTCTTTACTGCGACACGGATTCCTTCTTCCTACACCTTCACGGATCAGATGTAGACGACAAACTGCTCCAACTCCGAGACGCATGCTTGGATACCTCTGGATATCCAGAGAGTCACAAACTCTTTTCAACCGAAAACAAAATGAAGCTCGGAGTGTTAAAAGATGAATATCCGTCTACCCACTTACTGGCTTTTTGTTGCTTAAAACCAAAGCTATACAGCTTCAAAACAAGCAGCAACACATGTTGCGTAAGAGCCAAGGGAGTAAAGAAATGTGAGTCTCGCAAGTTGACCTACGAGCTATACCAGCACGCTCTAGAGACGAAAACTTTGTATAGAGTGACTCAGCACTTGATTGCTCGAAAACTTAACGAGAACAAAATCCTCTCGGTCGAGAAGATTGCTCTGAATCCGTTTGACAACAAGCGATACATTTGCAGCGACGGGATTACGACGTTTCCTTTGGCCATAAGAGCGTTTTCGGAATCGAGTGATCTCTCTCCTCATCGCACACCTTGTAAATATTTTGGACTGTATCGCGTTGCTCGCGAGATGTCATTTTCCCACCTTTTCTGCCGCCGGTGTGTCTTGAAACTTCTTGTGTTGTACATTTTTTTGTGTAAAGTGTTTCCAAATGTTTTGTTTTTGTTGCATAAAGCAAACGAAAGTAAAAGAAAAATGAACCACCATATCTGTCTTGTCTTTATCGCATGGATGCGGTCCACGCTCCGTTGCATTTCTTTCTCCACACTGTTCCGTTCAGCAGAGAGAGATGTCGCTAAAATTAGAGCGAGAGATGATGTCATTTACTAAGTTGGCGCTAAAATTATCGAGAGATGTCGCGCGATTACAGATAATGCTAAAAGTTCACGCCATCTAAGGGATTCAGCACCAATTTAAACCACGCGACAGTGCATTTCTCGCCACAAATCCCATGGCATCGGATGAGACAACATTTCTCTGTCGTCATCGTGACAATGCATTTTCCTGCAACATCCTCTGGAAAATGACTCAACAATCCTGAACTCTAACGTCATCACATTTCCCTGTATCGCCCTCCGGTGAGTGACTCAGCAATTCCGTTTAAAGCGAAGTGTCAAGACATCTTAAACATATGATCTGGACTCGTGTGGCGACGCCCCTCAAGCGCCACCTTGTAGAAGTATCACCAACTATAATCTCAACTTGACATAGCGTAATAGTGCGATTAGCCGCGCTACTCGCGCCATCTTGTGGGAATATCAGCAACTGCACCGGACATTGCGACATCCAGCGGCTTGTCCCCACACTTTCCCAGGATCGGGGCGACATCTTGCGGGAATAACATCAACTGCACTGTACATGGCGGCATCCAGCGGCATGTCCCCACACTTTACCAACTGTCAACGCAATTCCCACGATAGTAGTCAATGTCTAAACACGAAATTGTTACTTGCAGGTTTGGCGTAGTGGATAGCGCGTCGGGCTACTGGAACGAAAGGTCGCTAATTCCAAACCGCCCGCTCTGAAATTCTTTTTAAAAGCCTTTTAAAAGCCCTTTTCCGAGGAATTAAAGTTCGCACTTGTCACGTGACATGACGTCACCGACGTGTGTGACTAGCAATGGGCGATGATCGGCCGATTATAAGTTTATCGATTATTGAAAAATTTGATATGCGGATTGGAATGACTAATTGGTCGCTCCTACGTCAGACCAATGGCGCGCACCTACGTCAGCCGATTAGATATCCAAATAGATAGGAACGACTGATTGGTCGCTCCTACGTGACGTATGAGCGAACTCTGACATCATCATCATGTGACCCCTGGCGCATGACTCAGGTCCCGAAATTTGGGGCCGAAGACCGGGCCTTGGAGGGGGTCCATGGGCGTGGGAACGTGACGTTCCTGGATATCCGTATGATACACGATGGATCAGATAACAACCAACATGGTTTCTGATATATCGGAAACACATGTTTACGATATACATGTGTTTCCGATATATCGGAACATGTGTTTGCATGTGTTTCCGATATCGGAAACATATGTCCGATCGCTATCTGTTCAATCGTGTATCATAAATATACTACTTTCATCTATTCCGCCTTCTCAGATTTGCATAGGCGACACCTCTTACCTCGAAAAGGTTGGAAAAACTATGTACCTATAGTGTTGGCTTAGTGCTTGAGCATAACTGCTGGCTTTGATTTCGGAGACTACAAAGCAAAAACAAAACTCCAGTTTCAATCGTCACGTGAAATGTGCTTGTCACAAAGTCGATTCACTAGCGCTGGTGCTTGAGTAAATTGGATGTCCGTAAATCAAGCAGTGTATGGCCAAAGACTTGATGACAAACAAACCAAAACGTTGTGGTTTGATTGTACTTCTTGCCTTTGTCGGTGTTTGTATGCGCCATGTGATTAACTTTAAATTTACAAGAAATATAAACACTTTCCGGGTGCATTTGGGTGTGTCCTTTGATTAAGTAATACATGTGAATTGCGAATCAATGTTTTACAAAGCAGCAGCATCAAACCGAGGAAGTGCTCACACTGAACTTGGATTGGTCCTCCTAAATAATCTAATGCACCTCGTCTCAATATATTGCAATTTAAGTCAAAGTAGTTTCCAGATTTTCGTAGCGCTGTGCTCAAAAGTAGTTAAGGAATATCTCTCCTAAAAGCTGCCTGAGGCTGTTTTAACAAATGTAAAAAACAAAAGATAAATAAAAACAACAACAACAACATAAACGCAGAAGCTAGAGGGAAAGAGCTTGCGCCACGACTTTTCTGGTGCACATAAACGTCACACAGCAAATAAAGAGTTGTGAAACCAAACCTTTCCATACATTCTACTTGATTTGATTTGGGGCCCCAGTGTACACAGATGGCTCATGTTGGGAAGCTTTGGTTTGTTTAGTCCAGGCCTCCCAAGCGAAAGTTACCTGGGAGTGCTGTTCAAATGTGCCATTTAACTGGGTTTGCTCTACACTTCAACAAGAGTTTCTTTCTCTCCCTTTCCTTCTTCTTGCCTATCTCCCGTGCAACGGTGGCATCGAACACTTTGGGCTGCTGTCGTGCTGCGTTAAAACACGAGATCCCTGTAATTTTCCTGCTGCGTTTTTAATCAGAGATCGCTCGCTCGGTCCATCATCCCAAATATAAAATTTGGTCTCTATTAAATTGACACTGCGTGCTGAGTGAAGCAATAAGGAGAAACGTATATAAATAAAAACAGCTAATATTTCAATTGATAATGTGGGTTGCTATTATTGGTCATCACCGACTAACGGATAGTTGTTTTATGTTTCGTAGGCCAAACTACGTGGGGCGCCATCTTTGCCAGCCCGCCAAGCAGTCACCCACGCGAGGAGGTTTCCGGTTCACTTGAAGTGTTTGAACCCTAGATAGTCGGGCCCTGCTCCATATCGTTGTATTGTGCCTGGAACGCGTCTCCGAGAGGTGTGTTTACCACGTTCTTAAAAGAGGTTTCTCGATTGCCGCCTGATGACGTCACAGAAGTGTCATTTCTCTCGCCTCCCGCGATCCTGGTGGTGGTAAAGCAGCGGAGGTGTATGTACTTACGTGGCAGATACCCTGTTCTGCTGCAGGGCGCTCTCTCACTCGGGCCGTTCACGGAAACTTGAACAGCCATGGGAGCTGAGACGTGTGATGAAAGCGACCCCGCGCGTCCGCTCGCCTTTCTTGCCAGCATTTCTACAACCAAAAGCCAGGATGGCTACATCCAAGAGCACGAAACGCCGGCTCCTTTGGTATAATTCGTTGCCGATTCTGGACCCCTTTGGATGCATATGCGGGATAGGATGGTAAGCATTCCAGTTCAAGACGCGTTCCTGCAGGAACTGTAATATTAGTAACGCGACTGCGCAGGCTGATATAAAAGTTAGAAAAGACAAAACAAATTGATACACCTTTGGACTTATTGGATAAATTGTTCGAGGAAAAACTGACCATAATAATTGTCACGGAGGTAAATATTCGAGAAAATACCGAGCGAGACCACGAGGAACCCATTGACCTGGACGACTCTGACTTTAGGGTAATCAGTCATTGTAAAACACGTTCAACAGCAGCGCTAGTGCTCCTCCAAGCCATTCCTATGTTTGACGTCTCGAGGAACTCAGTTTATCTGTACTATGGAAGGTATGCAGTGGTAAGAGCGGTGCGGAGTTTGTGTACCACTAGTTTACTTTTTGTTGGGAAGGGGGGTTGGGGGGGGGGGGACGTTTAATAGACGTAAAAGTCGAGCGAGTCCGTCAACAAACCGCGGCACAACCTTAAAAATAACACTAAAAATAAAAAAAAAACAAAAAACGTTGAGGCTTGGAGTGGAGAAGCTGGAAATCTGCTTTGCTTCGTCGGGCGCTTTTTATGAGAGTTAGCACGTGGAACTAAAATTACACACTACTATATTATAAACAGCAGTGACCGCTGGTAGAAAGTACATAAAGAAACAAATAATAGGTTTCGTGGTGTTCGCCCTCGAGTTCATTTTTTCAGTAACGTAAATTTAATTGTTTCTTTAAAATCCTCCTTTGAGAACCGTACCGCTCTGCTCAATTGCTCTTCGGAAAACAGAAAAACGAAAAACATATGTTTTTTTAAAGAAAAAAAAGCCATCATCCCGATCTCTTAACATCCCTAGGAGAGAAAAAACTTACATTTTGATATCAAATCATTGTTTCAAGTTATTTCCAGTATAGAAGCAAAAAGAGCTTGAAGAATCATGAACGTGCATCGCTTTGTTGAGCACGTCATGGGGAAATGTATTCGATGCTGAATAAAACGTCGGCTTTAAGGTAAGAACTGCTGCTAACGCCGTATTCGCTACAGGCTTGCAGTTTTGTCGCCGTAATATTTTGACATCACGCCATTTTTTTTTTCACGTGCCTTTTTGTTGTGCATTTCAAACACTGTGTTTGTTTTTTTCGTATTATTTTGAAGCGTGCTGTTTTGTCGTGTGCTGTTATGCTACGTTCCTTCGTGGGGTCGCCTGAAGAAATACCGCAAAAAATTAATAATGAAAAGAATAAGAGGAAAAAGAAATAGAGGGGGACGCGTTAACGTCATTGTGTGACCCGTTTTGAGCCGGATTTTCGCTCACATCAACAGTAAATTGCGCGATCGCATACTCTGTGCCATATCTCAGAGGGGTTTCGCATTGCTTCCATAGAAGCCCATGTATTTATTATAAAAAAAATACGGCAACATAATTTTAACGTTGCATATTGAAGAATTTGGCAAGCTACTGCTCTGATAGATGGTATACCGCAGTTTTCGTGCCAAAATGTCAAGATTGATGCATCTGCGTATAAACTGCAGGTTCCTGAGCCGAATAAACGTTTTGGGGTATTGCCACCACAAATCGCATCTGAGTGAATCAAAGTGTACACTTCAATCTTAGACATAAAAAAGAACGATGTAATTTTATACTTTCAGTAGAATTCGTCCCCAATATTATAGAAAACGTTCTGGTTTGTAAAATGTTTCTATACAAGCATAAATTAACACAAAATATCGGAGGCACCTTTGGTAAAATTGGGACAAACGACCAACTTTTGCGGCCAAAATGTTAAAATGCAAAACAATACAAGATTTACTATTCAACTACAGCAATCAAAAAGAATCAATAACATGCAGGGTACATTTTGTTCTTCCTCAAAGTTATTCGGTTGGGTTCCTGACGCTAATTTCCAAAATCAGGTGCGTGCTTGACTTTGTTTAGCCAGACGTTAAAGTTGCCCTGAGGAGGTATTTTAGGTCACCTAGATATGGTGATAATTCACTCCGAGGGCTCTAAGCCGGCTAGAAATTCATAAATGATAACCATGCGCGGCCGATTTACGTATTAAAAGAGCAATCAAAGATCAAAGGTATCTCCCGTGAGGGGGGGAGGGGAGGGGGAGCATTGTGCCGGCAGCCAGGAGAGCATTTGACCAATGCAAACGCGACATTTCGTTGAGATTGCAAGCGCTGTTATTACAAAACGTGTATGCTTTTTGTAGATGATAGAAGCAAGTTAGGGTAGTCGAAACAGGTTAATTTTTCACCGAGAGGAAACATAATACTGCCATGTTCGTCTCAAAAACATCAAACGTTTTTTTTGTTTTTTTTTCGCGGGAGCTGAGTTTGATTGTTAGCTCTCAAGCGCCTGAGCGCTGCCAGCTGGGTCGAATCGTAGTCCGAGCTATAGGGCAACGAGCCTCGCGCATTCGAGATATCACTCCCCGGTTCCGCCGATCGGAGGCGCGAGGATCCTTTGCTTGCTATGGACCATACAGTTACTAGAACAACCGCAAGAGGCTCAGGTGGCGCTAGTGTCTACGGGACTTCCGGTTTCAAATTGAAGCAGACAGTAACCAGTCTACTTATCCAGTCTTCCTGTGCATTCCCATTGGAAAACGTACGTATTATTTTCCTTTTTTCGCCAGGAAATAATATAAATCAGCGTAGTTTCTTTACCGGTAACGGGTACTATGTAGCTTTATTCACATTATAAAAGTGTAATATATTTAGTTCATGTTTTTTGTTATGATATCGAGCGATGTTTAAGTAAGCAGAAATGAGGCCGAGGTTTATGTTGTATAGCATATGGTATGTCAACACTAGCTCTTTATTCCAGCAAAAATGACAAAAACAATCGTATTTATTTCAGAGCAACAACACACGGTTACTGATTTATTTTCATCATTCAAGCAGAGTTTATTACTAATTCAGTACGCGTTCTTCGTTCTATAACTCCATGCTTTGTTCTTGTTGTCTGTTTCGATTGTTTGCTTTGGCATATATTATCATCCTTTAGAGTTTTGTCAAGCTGATTCACTCGGTGTGGTTCATAGCATTGACTATATGCGTAAAAACGTGCCCTAGAATAGCATTCTGCAACGTCAACACGTATTATACATGTGTATTGGGCTATTTTAGCACAGTGTTCGACGCCATGAATTCTAAAGAAAAACGCTCTCACTGAAACATATTTTTGTACATCCGAATGTAAAACGTTTAAAAACTATTTATTATGTCACAACACTAAACAATATTTGCTCTTATAATCGAGCGCGAAGAGAAAACTCATTTGAGATTTTCCCACACGAATGCTATTAAAGAAAGTTAAATTCAGACTAATTGCTGTCTGCTTCAGAATGCAACAGCACACTAGCGCCACCTCAACCTCTAGCGTTTATTGTTAAAAACTCTATGCTATTGACGGACAGTGGTCCTGGTTTTGGAACATGCTCCACCCATCGCCGGAAATGAAATTGGTGTGTTGCAATCTTTGATTGCATTTGAATAAAAATAAATCGCCCGCGTATATTCATGATTTTTGGGATTTCTAGGATACCTAGAGCCAGCAGAGTGAGTTATCGCCATATTTAGGCGATCTCAGAAACCTCCTCAGGGCACCTTTAAGAATCATTTAAAATATTATGCTATTTATATCAATAAACTTCCAGACCAATAAACAGCCATTTTATATATAGATACTTTCTCCTAATACAGAATTCGTTTCAGAATATTCTCGTCAATGAACACTTCTTTTATGTTTTTATGTTCAGAACAAAGCTATGTATGAAATGAACACGTTGCGGTTTATAAAAGTGTTAGAGGGGACTGATTTTTTTTTGTGAATTTAATATTCTTACAAAAAAGTGATTATACAATTATATATTAATATATGTATATTAAATTAAGTATTCCTACCGGCAAGCACACTTGCAAAAAATATTGAGAAATTGTTATTGAAAGACTGTAGAATATCCGACATGACATTTATCACATTTCTCGAAGAGGGACGAAGTCCAAGGTTTCATCATAGTATTAGTCTGTAGTGCAGGGAACAGAATTTTACATTTCTCCACAAACTGAGAAGTCGGTAGACCTCAAGATCTTCGCGGACGAGTCACGGGTGGCCAAGTTTCAAATCAATGAATACTTCAAAGCTCATTTTGAGACGATGGTTTTTTTTTTTTGGGGGGGAAGGGTATATTCTTCAACATTTGCTATAGCACCGGAGTGTAGACAAAAGACTTGCATTTTATGCTTCTCGATCAACCGAGTACTCGATTTACCTTAGAAGGTTGTCGGATAAGCTGCGTGTGATCGAATATTAAAAGATGAACGATTGCGTAAAAACGGCCGAACCAGCCCCATTTTGAAACCATTTATTTTCGAAAAAGACTCATTTTGAAGTATTTGCCATAGAGCTCTGATGTGCTTGATGGTCGCACATTCTATATTCCCCCTTAGTTGGGGACTGGGTTCTCCTCGAAAAGTTCACTGCCGAGGCGCGTGTTTCCATATTTCGAAGATGAACGAATGCGTAAAAACGGCTGAACCATCCACATTTTAAGACCGGGACCGGTTTTATCAAAGATGATGAATTTTGCAGTATTTGCCATAAAATAAGAATGTTATCGAGGGCTCTAAATATTATACTGCGCCCTATGTTGGGGACCGGGTTGTCCTCGAAAAGATCCCTAGCGAGGCTTGGGTGCCAACAATTTAAAAGTTGAACGAATGCATAAGAAATGCCGGAGCATCTTCTTTTGAAACGATGCTTATCCGTATGCGTTTATTTGAAAGGATTCACAAAAATAAACGAAGGTTAAAAATATTATCATCCGGGTTTCCGAATTGGCAGCCTTGCACCTGTTGTACGAGTGGTAACTTTAGCGCATCACTGCGCTTTCCATGCGTTCTAATTCTTCTTAAAATTTCCCGATATATTTGTTTTCGAAGACAATCAGCAAGTTTCTAATTTGAACCATATGTTTATATTTGCGAACTAAAATATTATTCAACAAATTTTAGTTAATTATCTAACTTATCCTCACGATATTCCACCTATACAATGTCCCCTTTGATCACAATTAAAAAGCGAAAAAAAAGAACTCTAAAGGCTGAAATTAACGTCTTGGAATATTTATATTACATAAATGTAAATAATTCAATATTGTAGTAATTTAGAACGTCGTGTAAGTGTAGCATAAGCGATACTTTCTACGCTTACTGAGCGAGATGAAAACTAGATATAAATAGATGTGTTGACAATGGTGTGCCTGAAATTCAAGGACCGACAGTTAATCCTTATATACGTCCATACGAATAGAACCACTGATAATTGCTTACCTTTTATGCTCTAGACATACTCACGGCACAGTAATGTTTGAAGGTACCCAACCCCATCGCGCGCCAGCATAACTATAGGGACCCTATACTTCGTTTCACCTTATGTTGTACCGCAGCAAAGGCTAGAAGCGCGAGCTCATAGTGTTGGCAGCCGCTCTTAAGTCACGAGAGCTTGTGCCGCCGAGATGTGCCCCAGAGCAAGGAGCTCGCGCTTGTAGCTTTTCCTGCGGTACATCATAAGGTGAAACAGAGTATAGACAATTTCAAACATGGCGCCTAACTGGTGCCCCATGCATGCAAGCATGTGCAGCGTGCGCGTGACCGTAGCATTGACAAGCTTGTAAACGCACGCACTTGCCAGCACGAGCAGAGACATGGCGGCAGCCAGATGCCCTGTTTGCAATCGTCCGCTTCTGTTTTCCTAACAATGTGTAGTGCACCCACGCGGTTATGTCTTAATTTTCATAGTGCATAGAAGCCTGGCATTGGACGTGCTTGCACAAGCAGAAGAAGTTGAACTATCCTTATTCTGGGTTGTGAAAAACGTCCACCAGGCGGCGATTCCCAAACTTCGCCGCGAATAAAAATGCTCACGATTACTCGTCCGAATTTGTTTAGAAGTTCCGGTGTCGTTTCTTTGATTGCGATATAGCCATGTGATGAATGGTAAGTACAATGATAAAGTTATGAGGATATGTGTGCAGGAGCAAGGCACTCTTTATCTCATTATTTTCTGTATTTCTGATGTTATTATTTTTTTGCACGCGGCGCACACTCCGCGTTGGTGGGAATTTCCACAGGGCGCGATGCAGGCACGAACAAGCGAAATAGAAGTGCTTGTCGCAATTTTCTGACCATAAGGTGCGATGATGTTCCGATTCAAAACTCAGGCTTGAGGGTGCTGCGTTGTGTATATGTGCGTTTTCCTCCTCTTCCTCTTTTTTCACCCAGGCTATGTTTTCAGAAGTGGTGGCACGGTGTCATCAAACAAACTTTATCGAATGCTAA